>JABUQX010057993.1:0-5000 GCA_015478945.1 Trachelipus rathkii
GATACAGAGAGAGATATATATATATATATATATTTATATATATATTATATAATAATATACTATAATTATATATATATATATATATATATAAATATATATCTATATATATATATAGTAATATATATAATTCTTATAAACATATATATATATATATATATTATATACCTTATAATATATTATATATATATATATATATATTATATAATATATAATATATATATATACTATATTATATATATATATATATATTATATATTATATATATTAATAATATTACTATATTCTTTTCCAAGAATTTGCTTTTTGGTATATTATTTTTCAATAATATAAAGGTTATACCTCTAAATATTTATTTAATTAAGTTAATTATCTAGCGTAGGAATATAACAAATCGAAAACATCTCTGTACTTGAATATTTTACTCAATTCTGAAGATTAAAAATCTCTTACATTGTCGATATGATATATACCGTTAACAACCGTGGTGGAAAACAGTCGTTGATCATGCTTAATGGAGTTTACCGATCACATGTTACTAATGGGAAGTCATAATACGATCAACTACACTTAAAATTACTGCGAGCATTTAAAAGCTCTCATACTCAGACTTGATGCATTGTTAAGAAGGTGAAGCAAAGCTGTTCTGGATAAGATCTTTATTTCAAGAAGCTCAAAATAATAGTGGGCTGCTTTTTCAATTGTCAAAACTTGTTCTGTCTATTTTAAGTGAAAAATTCAAAATACACTTGATTATAATGGTTATGGGCGTCGTGCATAATTTTTTTTTTTTTTTTTTTTTTTTGCAACGGTAACCATTTTAAGCACTGTGTGGAGACATGGCTTCGAAACTGGCAAGTCCTTTGACCGGGGAAAACATCTCGTACATATATTTCTAAGAAAGCGGATAAGCCAAAAAAGCTAATTTAAAAATACTGCTTAAGAGGGACGCTTGTCGTAGCATTTAAAAATTGGATGGTTGCACAAGGGCATAAACTAAATTTTTGCTATTAATATTAGATATGTGGAAGAAGATTAAAACAATATTACTAAAAACGTTAGCAGTAGAAAAAGATACCAAATCGCAACATTTCAGCCAATATATTCAAGAATTTGTTATTGACGTTTAAAAAGAATTCGAAATAATAAGAGGCAAGTAACTAGCTTAGTTACGGATAACGCTCAAACATGATCAGTACGATGAAATTAAATAGACAATGAGGTGAGGAACAGGAAAGCTAGTCAATGTATACTGATTTTAAACTGAATGCTAAAACGAAAAAGTAATAGTTGTTTTCATAATGAACTTGATAAAACTATGAAAGGACTATGTTCCGATGAAGTTAACATTGCATACATGAGGTGTGGAGTTCATACTTTACAGTTAGCAGTGCTTGATGGTCTCCACAATACTCATACAGTAAATCTTATTAGCAAGGCGAGACAAATAGCAAAAGCAGCACATACCCCAAAATTAATGGAAGTTCTAAATCGTCAACTGGAAAAGTGGTAATCTTAGAGAAAGAGAGAAAATGGGGGAAGTTTTGGTGGCGTGTCAGGACACAAAAACTCTTAAAACAGGTTCTTAACCTGCTTGTAATTACCCCTGGGATAATTTGTATTCTTTCGTTGGGTAATTCAGTCAATGACTGTTATAAAATGCATACATCACAGGTATATTTAGCTATGAAAAGTTTTCATACCGATTATAAGGATGCATTATCTAACGTTATGAAAAATGTTAAGCATAATCAATAATAGTTTCAAGAACACAAGGTTACTCCGCACTTTATAGGATGAGATAAGTGCCACTCACGCTTTTTATCTGTTACATACAGAAGTCAGGTGGTTGTCTCAGGGAAAGATTTTGAACTATTTGCTTGAACATCGAGAAGACAGAAATGGAAATGAAGAGATATTGCATGGCAAATGGTCGATGAGACTTTTCTTCTGAAGATAACCTACCTCGTTAATTTCTTTACAAAAGTTAACACCCTGAATATGTCCACGCAAAGTAACACAATTTATCACTGCATAGGCGGAAAGAAATGTAACTGGACATCGGTCAATTTTACCACAAGTCACAAAATTTATCAAAGACTTTCCGACAGCAAAATATTTATTTATGAATCCAATGAGTAATCAAAGAGCACATGGACATTGTGATTGCAACTATCCGCAGATTATCCCAATTTAAATGAACGATTCAAGGATTATGTGGATCTGTGGCGGCTATTTCATTTGATGAAAATATTATAAGGGACGATGATGTAGTAAGAAAACTTTAATTTGTGCATCTCGGAGAAGAGAGATTTGCTAAAATAGACTTACAAGCATGGGCGTATACAGGGGGGGCAGAGGGACACTACTTGGCCCCCCTAAATCTTGACGAAATTAAAAAAATGAACCTTATATGTTTGCCAGAAGACCTAGTGTTAATTTTTGGAACAAAATACTCTTTAAAATACTCTTTAAAGTCAAAAGCTTTGAACTGTAACTACGTTATCCCTTACCCTAATAAAGGCTTCCATCCAAGCTAAATTTCTTGGAAATACTTGAATAAAAGCTATTTGCATTATAAAATTATAGGTGAGTAATATGTTTTGATTTTTGTTAAAATTTTAGTTATTAGGCTAGACTTATTACTTTAAACTGAATAGACTAACCCTCATTTTTGGATTGAACAGTCACTAACTGTTCTATTTACACACATCGGAAATTCTGAAAAGAATATTTCCATTAATATATATATATATATATATATATATTATATATATATATATATATATATATATATATATATATATATATATATATATAATACTATATATATATATATATACTATATATATTAATATATATAATAGTATAAATATATTAATATATATATATATATATATATATATATATATATATTATATAATATTATATATACTATATATATACTATATAGTATACTATATATATCTTATATATATATATATAGTATCATATATTATTATATATATATAATATATATATATATATATAAATCTATATATATATATATAATAATATTTATATATATATATATATATATCTATCATATATATTATATATATATATATATTAATTAATATATATATAATATATATATATATATTATATATATATAATATAATATATTATATATTAAAAATATATATATATATATATATATATATTAATATATATATATATAATATATATACTATATATATAATATATATACTATATATATATATATATATTATCTATATATATATATATATCAAATTTTTTAATTTTTAAGGAGTAAATGTATTTTTTTCATCGAACTCCGAATTATGATAATTAATTTAAAACCACTATATTTAATTAGAGGGGGAATATTTAAAAAACAAACTAAACACAAACTAACAACACAAAATCCCGAACAGTTAATTTAGTTTGTGTTTTTTAAATATTCCCCCTTCTAATTAAATATAGTGGTTTTAATTATTATCATATATATATGTATATATTATATATATTATATATATATATCTATATTTATATATATATATATATATATATTATATATATATAATATATTATTAAATACTATATATATATATCTATACTATTATATATATATATATGATATATATATATATTTATAATATATTATGGTTGTACCTATACAAAGACTGAAGTCTGGTTATCTGAAAAAAGGTTTATTTTAACGCAAAAGTCACTCAGACATTAATGTAATCACGGAGAAGTGCAAAATAATAATAATTAATAATATATAATAATAATAATAATAATAATAATATAATAAATAATACTAATGATAACAATAATAATAAATAATTAATAAGTAATAATAATAATCAATCAATAATAATACGTAATAATATATAATCAATAAATAATAATTATAATTAATATAAGTAATAATTAATGATAATATAATAAAATAATTAATAATAATAATAATAATAATAATAATAATAATAATAATAATAATAATAATAATAATAATAATAATAATAATAATAATAATAATAATAATAATAATAATAATATAATAATAATAATAATAATAATAATAATAAAATATTTTTGAGTTTTTTTAACTAAATCCGAGAAAAAAAAAAGGAAGAAAAATAAAATAATAAAAAAAGTTTTATTTCACTTAAGAATAATATGAATAATTGCTACCTTTTAGAATGCTGTGGTAATGACAAACATACAATGCATACACAATATGCTTACGCACACATCACACACACTCGCGACATTCACACACACGCTCACATACATGCATACCGAGAGCACATCACAATTATTCCAAATTACTATCGAATGAAACGAATTAATTTGTTTTCCATTTTCAATTATTTAAGAAGAGTCATGTCTCCAAATTCCTTAAATTTCTCTCACACAATTAAATATATATATATATATATATATTATATATATATATATTATATATATATATATATTATATATATGTAAACTTATATTTTAATAATTAAATCCCATGTGTGCTACAAATTTTATATTACACTTTACGTGGGTTATATAGTATTCTTTTATAATGTATATATATATATATATATATAGTATCTTATATATATCTATATATATATATATACTACTATAATATATATATAATATATATATATATATATCTATTATAGTATATATATATTATATATAGAGAGAGAAGATGAAGAGAGAGAGAGAGAGAGAGAGAGAGAGAGAGAGAGAGAGAGACAAGAAAGAGAGAACAGAGAGACAAGAGAGAGAGAGAGAGAGAGAGAGAGAGAGAGAGAGAGAGAGGAGAGAGGGAGGAGAGGAGAGAGAGAGAGAGAGAGAGAGAGAGAGAGAGAGAGAGAGAGAGAGAGAGAGAGAGAGAGAGAGAGAGAGAGAGTGGTATCCACTCGCTCTCGGCCCCAATTGGGTAGAGAATTGAAAGTAATGGTCAAAATACAATAACATTTTGTACGAGAAGCGTG
>JABUQX010057993.1:10000-21633 GCA_015478945.1 Trachelipus rathkii
CATATTCGCAATATGTCTGCCAAGAGGTATGGATCTTAGTACCATGCGGCCAAATGTGGCACAATCCCCACATAACGGCTCCTATTTGTTTTCAAATAGCAGACACACGTGTCCAGGGTGGCTTTTCGGAAGATAGTCGTCCGTCAACATCAGTCCGCGCCATGAGGCAATGTAAGCCCACCGTCGGCTCTAATCATGGTCTCGCCTCAATCACTCACGGTACAGGCCTCACAATCCGTGGGCAAAATATTCTGCCATCCTCTCTTACATCAAGAAGCAAATAAAATAGTCCCTGTAACGCGTGCTTCTCGATCTTCGACGCTATCCACTCAGTCACGTATTTTAAGAGCATTCTTAAAAAATATGGGAGTGGCCATGACAATAGTCCCTTCCAGTCATAAGAGTTCCATTAAACATTTTTGGAGAGAATTAAGATCCTTAGCGGTCTTTAAATTTTAGAGATGGGCTTTGTTGTGGAAATATCTAGCCTACCTGTAATATATGATTTCGTGAATTGGATATCTGGCCTTTTTGTAAAAGGCCTGACGACTATGAAAAATTTACCCAAATGGTTTCAAAGTGGCCACGCACTCAGTCACTATCAAAATAAATATGTGACACGGGTTTCAAATACCATCAGGGCGCTGGGATCGGATTGCTCTTATTTATTAAAGCATTTTAAAACGTAAATGGCATTCGGGGGCAGTGCCCTAAGAACACTTGTCATGGGTAGTGGCTTTCGGCCTGTAACATCTTTTTGACATCCTTCCAAAATGAGAAATCCTTGGGAAGAATTTTTTCCCGCCGAGAAGCTGTCAAAAAATCATGACAGAATTCCGAACTCCCCTACCTCAAATATTCAAAGATCGTCACAGAACGTCCCGGAACTGTAATAACGTAGTGGAACCCGGTACCTCGTACTTCGACCACTCTTACATACCCAAACTGATCTGATTGACATTGGGCCTGGAGAACCTCTATAAATTAAGAGTCTTGGTATCAATGAGGACGGGACCGGGACCAGGGTTCCATTGACGAAATATTCATTAAAAGATTCCACGAAGGGATAGAGTTCCGAGACGGAAGGTACCACGTGGAACTTCCGTGGTTTCAAGAAATTCTTGAGCAGGTACCATCAAATCATCACGTTGCTCTTGCTACGGATGCAACGAGTTAAAAAGAAATTGACTGCTCAAGGCTTGCTTGACAAGTATGGGGATATTCAAGGAATACCTAAGAGAAGGTATTGTGGAGGCTGTGGAGGTGCATCCAAAGATTATCAAATAAATTTATTGGAAACACCCACAGACCTATAATAAACAGCCTTCAGTGACGACAAAATTCGTCCCGTCTTTACTGGCAGCCTGAAAGATAGGTTGTATCCTTCACTTAATCAGCATCATATCGGGTAGTTTAATACTTATTAAGTTATTACTGTCCTCTCCAGAAACAAACCAAATCATCGTCTGGCGGATTTCAAAGGCTTCCCCAGATAAAATAAAGATTAGAAGAGGACAGAATCGCTCTGTTTTTCGGAGGCTTGAATGGCGATTACTCACTTACCGTTATCCACCCATCATTCGGGTGGGTCAGCCCTAGTACAGGGCTGTTATACAACATCACGCCAAAAAATACCCTCCTGATCTCTGTACCCTCTCTTCTTCAAAATAATCTGTACGTTGATAATTTTTTGTACACTTCTTCGTCTGTAGACGAACTTCAAGATATTTTTCGAGAGGCCACCTCACGTATGAGTGAGGGGGGCTTCAACTTGTGCTCCTGGAACTCAAATTGTCCAGATCTCAAAGAAATATTCAAGGAGGAGGGTAAACTTGCAACTCATCAAAGTGATGAAGAAAGAGTTTTAGGGTATTTATATAATACCGTTCAAGATAGTCTGAGTCTTAGTGACTTTTCATTAAATATTGTCTCTACCAAGAGACAGCTCCTGTCGGAGATTTCAAAAGTTTTCGATCCCCTATGCCTTTACCTCCCCGTCACCGTTCGAGGCCGTCTTCTTATGAAGAAAACTTGGGAAGTGGACATGGGGTGGGACGATATAATCGCTCCCGAAATCAAAAATTCATGGGAAAAGTTGAGCAAGGACCTTAACTCTCTGAAGGAGGTCTCTTTTAGAAGATCTTCATTTGAGTCAAGTGACTCTGATTTAAGTATTCATATATTCTGCGATGCAAGCACTGTTGCTTATGGCTTCGTAGTGTATGTTTCGTCTGCGGCAGAGGGTCCAAATCTTCTTTGGTCAAAGGGAAAAATCGCTCCTGCAAAAGGAAGAACGCTTCCCTGTTTGGAGTTATTGTCTGTGTTTTTAGCATTAAAGTGCTTACCACAAATGTTGAGTGGACTGTCGGGTGTCAAGTTCAAGGAATTGAACATATTCTCCGACTCGCAGATAACTCTTCATTGGATCCAAAATAGGATCTCGAAAGTTAAGCAAATATTCGTGAGGAATCGTGTGCAAGATATTCGCGCCATGAGCTCTTCGCTTCAAGAAGAATATTCGTTAAGTCCTAAATTCTATACTCAGAACAGAAGATATCCCAGCTGACCTTCTGACCAAGAGGTATTTCCTTCAAGGATTTCAAAAGACAGTCGTTACTGGACTAATAGGCCAAAAAATGCTCTCTTTAAATAGGTGTTTACTGGCCATCAGCTGAACTGAATAATCTCCAGTTTTGCTGTTGTTCAAGGGGGCAATGAACCTCCTGTAGTGAATTGTCCAAATTCAACCTGATCAAACTGCATCCAAGCTATATCTCGAATACGTTCAGTCTTATTTTCTTTCTCCGTTCGGAGCCTTCGTCAATCGAGGGTTTCGACAATTATCAAGATTTAAAAGCACTCTGTTTTCGCAGACAACAAAAGAATATTCCGATAAGACTTCAATTTTTTGAAGAGTCTTAAAAATAAATTCTTCTGTCTCCATCAAGGCCAGTTCTCGGACTTGGTATTATACGAACATTGCTTCTTGATGAAACATCATAATCTCTAATCAGAGAGCCATACGGGTCGTTGTCAAATGCCAGATCTTATTCAACAACTATGACGAATAATCCAATCTTGCTGTGCTCCAAAAACACCACCTCTCTCCAATTAATCAAAGGATCTCACGGCCATGAAGGTCAACATCTGGCATACAACACTTTGACAAATACTCTGTCACGCCAAGCATCTGGTGATTCAAGCGTCGTACCCCATAAAAATTTTGCAAGGAGATAATCTGCAAAAAGTTCAATAATTTGCTTTTCGGCTACCTCGTCGCTTCACCAATTATCAACAGACAGTGGAATTAATCAGGGCTTTCAGCGTTAGTAGTGTTGACTACCTACAACCAACATTGTGGATCAAAGTCAAGGCTCTGCTCAGCCCCAAAGGTGTATTCTGTTCTCATACTCTCATTTCACAGCCTGTCTTATATCGTGCGGTCTTATCTTTAGACCTTATCAGTGACATGGTCATCTAAATCATTAACAACGTCTCCAACGATTTGTTAAATCCGTTTCGGAGTGCCATGACTGTTTTACGCGACAACGCGCGCTCCTTCAATCAGGAAACTGACTCTTAGGAACTTTCCTCGTGTCAGAAAATGGGAGTGACTTTAAAGAAAAATCATTTCCATAAGCGAATTCCTCTGAATAGCCAGGGTAGGAAGCCAGTGGAACGTTATACGTGTGGTGAAGGATGTTTTATCAAAACAATTTGGCACCGTTCTCGTTGAATTATTCGACTTCATTCGTATATTGTCAGATATTGCTGATGCTATATTCACGTCCGCGCACCTACAACCACTAATTCAAATTGAGATATTAACCGTCTCTTTCCCACGATTGCACTTCTCAAACCTGTCAAAAAACCGCTATGGATTTCACTCCGGAAGCTTGGTCCAACTTACCAGTTCTGGGACCAACTTCGGCTAAGAAAGAGCTGTAAAGTAAAACTGAAACTATTCTTTTCAGCAGATTGAAGAATTTGCTACAGGTGTACATCATCCAAGAGTATCCTTCCCATCTTATCAGGACTGAAGAGATCCTACCAGTAGCTGAATAAATTCTAGCGTCATCAAAGAATGACTCGTTCTTACAATAAGCCGGAAAGAACGTCCTGTACTGCAGATGGAAGTCGAGTCTTATAATCGGTGACCGACCTAAAGTCAATCGGTGTACTCAGGACTCCTGGGGACAATGTCAGCTTATCAGTATATTTGTTCCCCTAGAGCTTCGTTGACCCATCAGTGGTTCAACAACCTCACGTCAACACAGTCCGCTGTCTTCCCCACGCAATCCATCATTCTAAATATCTGGAGGGTGAACCCTTCTACGTCTGCGACGATCTGGAAGTTATCAACGCTCCCAGCTATAAGATATCAAAAATAGTCGGCCTAAGCGGAAAGCTGCAGAAACTGCAAGAAAAAATATTCTGATGTATGATCACGGAAAACAAATTAATATCTGCCAGCTGTTTCAAATATTCATTCCCAAGTAGTCAAGTCTGATTCTCCTATAGAGGCCAGAACATCCCCGGAGCGATATCAAACTTATAGTCAAAGATTGTCAAAAAGGTTTATTTTCTGGAAACCTTGAGGGTTGCCAAAGCCAAAATAGTAGAGAGCGTTTTTGGTATTTAGAATCATCGCTTTAGCTCTTTTGAGCTGAAACACCTCTCGTTTTAGCTCAATGCTGTTCATTTTCGCATTTATTTTTTGAACTGATAAGTTCCTTTTAAATATTCTGTAAGGCTTCAAACCGGTACATTTACCACTGTACTCGTTGCTGTAATTTAATGTTTATATCAATATCACTTTTTTCGAAGACGTTTTTATGTGAGCATTTCAATTAAAATCTGAGGAAAGCTTAACAGTAACACTCTCGTACTTGGGAAAACAAACTTTTCTCATAACTTAAAAATTAACCCTAGGTATATCCCATATTACTAACTATTAGTATAGTGGAGACATATATCTATTCAAGAGGTAATACCCTGTTTAAAATAGGAAATTCAGTGCACATAATCACCATTGGCTCCGCAATCAATTCTTTAGGACTCGTCAAGTTCTAACTGAATTTATAAAATGATAGCAATAATGCTGTCTTCATAAAGAAATAAATTAATAATTAATATTATATATATAAATAGTAAATAATATTAAATATATAATATATTAAAATATATAATTTTATAATAAATATATACATATACTATTATATAATATTCACTGAGTTCGGCAGTATAAACAAAATAAGAAAATAATAACATTTGGGATTTCAGAAAAATCAGAGGAAACAGAAAATTAGCAGTCGTCAAACATATGAATAAGTTAAAAGTAAATTGAAGTAGGCAAGTCAGTTGAGAAAGTCGGAGAAAAATAATGAGTAATATTCTATATCCTAGGGTGAGCCGACGAGGAGGGCGCAATTCCTACCAGAAGAAACCGACACCAGTTCTTGGTTATATTCGCCGTTAAAATAACACTGGACTTGGATGAGTGCTTTAATAACTTATTCACATAACATAATTTTATAATAAAGTATTATTATTCGGAATAAAGACTCTATATATAATATACTATACATATATGACGATATACTATGATAATATATATATATAGTATATATATATATACTATAACTATATGATAGTACCTAAAATAAAATAATAATTTTATTAATTAAAATATTTTAAAATTATTTGTAAATTTAAACTTATCTAATATATTTTTTATATTAATTTTTTATACAGTAATTTACACATACATGTCTACTTACTATATCATATATATATATACTATAATATATATATATATACATATATACTATATATATATATATATAGCTATATATATATTATATATATAATATATATATATCATATATATATATATATCATATACTATACTATTATATTATTTATTGTATTTATTATTTAAGGAATCATTGCCGTATATTACAAAATTATTTAATTTATTTAAATCTTAATGCTTTTTTTTTCTTTAACAATTTTACATTTTAAAGTGTAGTATGAATAATTGTATATACCGTTACAAATGACGATATCTATTTTAATGCCGCCTGGCTATTAAATAATTTTCTAAAATCACAGCGGTTAAGTATTTATTTTTCACTAATAATATTCAAGGCATTGTTCTAAAATTAAGATTAAAAATTCATGATCCAGTTGGCGGCAGCGGTGGGGCCTGTCTCTCTTTTTTTGAAATAGCCAGGATGTCTCTATGGTGTGTCCAGTCATCTGGCGCTTCCGCCATACTCGGGGTCAGTGTCGTGACTGTGTTGCGTAAATTGGATGGATATGACGTAGTAAATTAAATATGTCAGCGTCATAAGAATGCACAATAGCATAGCTAAATATTGGGAAGAAAATACTACATAATAAACGAAATTCTCTTTGCTCGTAAGTTATACAGCTGGGCCACGAACTAGCAACTAGAAACCATGACACATCGAGCAGGACATATGTCCCCTCCACTTTCCATGCAGGATGGCCCACTGGACGAATAGAGCCCCCGCTGACTCCATATTAAACAAAAATTGAAGCGAAAAGTGCAAGGACACGTCACAACACCGCAAATGTCTAGTCGAGCCACCAAAACCTCGAGACAGGTACACTCTGATTACACAGGGAAATAAAAGATACTGATTACCACGAACTGGGAATGGCTAACGGAATATGGCAGGATGCACAGGGAAGCATCTTTACCAATTCCCAGTCCTCAAGACAAGGCAAACATTACTACAATGTATCAATAATTAAGTAATGAAGGCAGAAGCTCCCCTAAGAAAATAGAGTCTCTATCAGACAGAATATGCTCTACGTTAATATCTGTATCTCGACACACACTGCACACCAACCCACCCACAGTAACTTCGCAACACATGGTACACATACATGCTACTGCCAAGCACGAGTGATCTACCAACTGTGAGCTAATAATCACTCATACATACTACAGTATAATATATATAATAATACCCCTATACTATACTCAGTATATATATATATAACTATATATATATAATATTATATATCCTATATATATAAATATATACTATATAATATATATAGTCGTTAATAAGCTTCTCGGCAACCCCTTTGGAAAGATTTTCCTGCGGAACGCCCATATATTCATTATATATAATACTATATCTATAATATATATATATATTTATACTATATATATAGTACTATATATATATACCTATATATACTAATATCATCATCATATATATATAGTATATTATATATCCCATATAGTTTTTAAAATAAAAAATTACACTAATGCCCTTTTAATTATGTATTTATTTTTAAGAGTATATTCCCTGTGATTTTCATAAAAAAATCGGGGGTGACAACCCTCTGGGTAAAAAATCCACCCATATATATATATATATATACTACTATATTATATATATATATATATTATATATATAGTAATTGTATTCTTGATTCCTTATTACTATCTATGGCTAGAAGGGCAGTTAAGCAAGTCTTCTAGTGATATTTATTTTCGCCCAATGTGGGACTTTTAACAGACAAAATTCAAATCACAAAACAAGATCCATATAAAGAACACCTAGGAATAATAAACTTTTGATAATAAAATACATAAAAGAAATCTAATTGCTGGAATTAAATGAAAGTATTAATAATTACTAATGAAATACATATTTGCTTGAGAAGCATGTGGTGGCATGATTAGCATTCATAGACATAAAAACAATACATCAAAGCATATTTTACCTGATGGCTTATTCCATCTAAATATTTTACCTGATGGCTTATTCCATCTAAATACATAATAGAATCATGTTTCATTTAATAATTACATAATGATTAATTAGAAGGACACAAATTTATGATACACTGAAAAGAATATTCACATTTTACATACCTCTTATAGGTCAGATAATAATGCCATAATGATAAACGTTTTAGCTTCGCTTTGTTTATGGAGCTGATTCTTTTATTTAAAATATAAACATGTTTATCATGCCTGTAAAATATAATTATAAGCATACCGGAAGAATGTGATTATTAATACAATTACATCTTTTAGTATGTAAAATATATATATTATATTATATATATATATATATATATATATATATATTGGTGAGTTGGGGTCGATCTCTGATTCACCATATTTTATTAGTTTCCGGCCAGGTAAACACTATTGAAACTAAAATATTTGATAAATTAATATTATATTATATATATATATATATAATATATATATATATATATATATATTATAGACATCAGTTGACAGTAGGAGGTGGGGAAAAGGATCAAATTCTCGCACAAGCGTTCACTTTCAAACTCTACAGGTTACCCCAGCAAGGAGCGACTGAGACGCTCTTGTAGGATTGCAAATGAGTCAATCCTCCAATGCACGCAATACAAACCCAAACAGGAATTCTATTGCGTCGTCGTTACGAGCAAGAGGAAGGCGGGAAGCCTTTGTTTCTAAGCGACCTATTTCGATCGATTTTGATTTCACAGAATACGTTTCTGAACGTATTTTTGAATATAATTTATAAATGTTGGAATCTAATTTAAAAGATGGAATACATTTCGAATTAAAAGTACTATACGTACGATAAAGGTCCCCTCCCCGGGAAAAATCATTACTCAAGGATTGATTTTCTAATTCGAATAAGTCGCTTGATTTTCAGAGGAAGTAATAGCTCGAGTGTTAGGAAGAGGCATAGGAGGTCTTGGGAGTAAAGACAAACGTTGAATAGGAGTTGGGGAGCTGGGTCGAGATCTTATCTGAACCAGGTTATTTGAGGGAGCATCTTCAGGTGCTAGTTGGATACGTACGTTAGATGTTGGGACGGCCTGAAGTGGGATGCTTTCAGTTTGAATGGGTGTTTTGGGCAGGCACATATTGCAAAGAAATACTCTTTTCGTCCAAACGAAATACGCAATGACAAGAACTATGATGAAAAAGATCGTGCCAGAGGTTCCTCCTCCAATATATGGAATGAATTTTATCTGGGGAAAGTACGGTGTAAAAGGGTGCATTGTTTGATTTAACTGATCTAGTCTTTGATTCCAATGAATTTCTTTTAAGGTTTGAAACTTAGGGAACAAAACAGAAGAAATGTTAGGTAAAGCAACGTGAGATAAGAAGTTGAATAAAACGTGATCAGAATAAGAAATTAAGGAAGAAGGTTATGTTTCTTTTCAAAAGAGAATAGGGTTTCTTAAAACGAAACTTAAAGAGATGAAAGCATCCCAGTAAGGAATAGTAAAATAGGGGAAAAACACAAAAAACCAAAATAGTCCATAGACATGACTGGATAGAATTGGGTATTCTCACAATGCAATCGAGCCCTGAGTTCTTTTTCTTAAAAAAAAAATCAAGGGTGGAAGGTGTCCCTAAAGCGTACAGTATAAGGTTCTATAGACTTATATTCTGCGATAGGGCAGTGTGAAAAGTCATTAGTGAAGTTCAAGATTAAAGATAGTAAGCAAGACTGATCATCAATGGAAGCAAACACTTGGGACTGGGGACAAACTGCTAGTTGGCCTAAATGTCTACAAAGATCATGGGCTGATTCTTTAAGATAAGTGTACTTCCGATTACCGTAATTTACAAAGAAGTAACTATTTGGGTCGTTGTACATGACTCGAACTAATGATTTATTTAAAGGAAGGTGGGTAGGAAAAGGTATTAGTTTGTAGGAAACGAATTTCTCTATTGAGATAAAAGGAATTAAGGTGATTAGTTCATATGGGTTAGTTGCAGATTGAATAGTCCAAGAATAGGTTAGAAACGTTTGATAAGTTTTTGTTTCTAGAGGAATGACTGTATGAAGTTTGGTCTCTTTGTTCATTTCTAGTATGAAAGGCAATAGGAAGATGGGAGAAAAAAGTTGTGAGTTGGTGATTTTGTTTTTAGCGAGTTGGAGTGAATTTATCACTAATTGGTGGATTTGATGGATGTTCTGAACGGTTTGTTCAATTAAATTTATTAACGCCCTTATGCTTCCCAATTGGTTTATTATATTGTGCGTAGCACCTAGACTATTCTGAAACTCTATCAATTTTTGTAAGCTGTCCCTGAAATTTATTAAAGTACGAGTATTCGCTTTCAATTGTTCCTTTAATTCAGTAATCAATAAATTTGAGGTAGAGGCATAGTTACCTAAGATGTTGATCTTTTTTCGAAGTAGTTTTACCTGTTTATCGGTAGCAGTGCCAAAAAGAATGTTGAGGACGTCTCCTCCAAATTCAAACGCGGCTCGCTTCCTTTTTGATCTTGCAGAGATCCAAGGCAGTTCACTTACTTCGTTCAATTTCTGGGCTAATACTTTTACTCGAATGGTCATAAGTTTGAATTCCCATTGGTGAGCCCGTTGATGTGTTGAAACATTTAGAAACATGGTTTCGAACGATGGTAAGAAATGATTCTTTGACGTTGGTTACCAGTTTAGTTGTCTTGATGATAGTTTCTTTAATGTCTGTGGGACATTCTAAGGAGATAACAAGATCGAGGTATCCTTCTATGAAGTTGACTTCTCCTGTACGATATAAAACTAAACCAGGTAGAATCTTCGTTTCTTCTTTTTCATTTATGAGGTTGCTTTGGCATGTTGATACAATGATGAGGAGCAACAAAGCTGGTATTCCGAAATTCATTTCTGAAATATTTATACTTTATACTTTTCTTGGTTTTGAAATTTTTAAAGGTCGCCTATGTTTAATTAATATTTTTTAAAATTAATTGGTTAGTTAAAGCGTTCGCATTTTATTGTTAAACTAATGTTTTCTTAATTATAATCGAGTTAGTTGGCTTAAAATCTAAAAGTGAGTTTTTTAAACTCAAAGTTGTATGTTGCTTAATACTTAATGGTTTATTTACTAGTTAGTGATATTACTTACTTACTTACTAGCATTAGTTGCTTACTTAGCTATTACTTAAAGTTTATTTACTAGTTAGTGATATTACTTACTTACTTACTAGCATTAGTTGCTTACTTAGCTATTACTTATTTACTTTTACTTATTTTTTTTGTTTTCTTAATAGAAAAGTTTTTTTGGATTTTCTATTTTGTTTTTATTTTATTTTTTGTATTAAAAATTGTTCCCCCCCCCCTTGTTTTCTGAGAGTGAAACATATTTTAAAAGGTTTCTTTATTATAATAAAAATGAGTATAAAGCTTAGATACTAGAATTAATCTATTCCTAAGATTATATGGAACTACAACAATTCCAGATTAGATATCCTATGAATAAGGTATTAATCCCGACTAATGTTCTTAAAAAGGTAAGGAATGTATACTAATCCAGCTAATTTTCTTAAAATTATAACGATCGTTGTCTAATCCAGTCTAAGGTTTTTCCTAATCCACTAAGTATTTCTTAACTAGAAAAAAAAAATTTAGTACAAACGCGAAGCGAAATGTACTTTTATCAAGGTCTTAAAATTAAGAGTATCCTTCTTAGACTAGAAGAATAAGAAGAATCCATTCTACAAACTAAAGAATTTTCTCTTAAATCTAGGAATATACAGAAGTATATACAGAATTGGGATGAACTAGTAACCCGGAGGCAAATACCAAGTTTTTCCTCCACGGACTGTGGTGTTCAAATCC
>JABUQX010057994.1:5000-7500 GCA_015478945.1 Trachelipus rathkii
TCAAGTGATTTTCTGTAATGAAATCGAATACAGCTATGGCTCCAAACATAGAACGAAATTCTTCTAGGCTATAAATTATAAATAGTTCTGTTTTAAGATTCTTTATTTCAATGAAAGTGTACACTTTACAGGTTTCATTTACATTTTTCTCGGGAAAGATGGAATCATACTGAAGAAACATTTCCGGCAGAAATAACGTGGCACAATTAAATGTCCTGAGAATGTAAATCTATCTTTTATCTGACAAACAATTGAGAAGGATTGGTAGAGGATTTGGCAGGGTGTGTAAAAGTGAGTGGCTTGAAAAGTAAACGTAGATAAGAACAAGGTTATGGTTGTGAGTGAAGACAGTCCTCGGTGCGAGGCATGTTGGATGGTGAGCAACTGGAACAAGTGTCTGAGTTTAAATATTATTTACGATATGTTTTATGAAAAGGGAACGGATGATCCAAGTGTAGTAAGGAAAGTTGTGAATGGTAGGAAGGTAGCTCAAGCAAAGCATAAATCCTGGTGGATGTAAAAGCGACTAAGTGTTGAATGCGCTGTCTTGCATGAGGGTATTTTGTTACCCGTGTTAATGTACAGTAGTGAGACTATGGTCTGGAATAAGAGGTATGATCTAAAGTACAATGTGTTCGAATGACAATCTCAGGGGTGTGATAGGTGTGGGACGAGTTGATAAAATGAGGAATGAACGTGGGTTGTGTGGTGTGAAGAAGAAAGGAGTAAATGAGAGTAACAACGAGAGTACATTGAGATGATTTGGTCAGTGTGGAAAGGATGGATGATAGTCGGTTAAGCGGGATGTACAGTTGTGAGTGTGTTGGGAATTGGCGGGGAGACCAAAGAAAAAGTGATTGAGTCAGTGCTAAATGCATGGAGCAGAGGAATGCGAGAGTTTGGCAGAGGGCGAGAAGCTAGAAAGGTGCATAATAGGAGTGAATGACGGGGTTTTGTGTGGGGGTATGGTTGTAGCTGGTTTTGTCCAGGGGATGAACCCCACATTGACGAGATGCCATAGTGAGGGTCCGTCCCTTGAAGCCCTAGGGTGATTTTTCTGACAGTGACGGAGTTCTCACTTAAAAGTATAAAGGGGGCGGTAAGGCTGGCCTTTCGACTTACGTTATATTCTTCTACTACTTTTTCTTCTTCGGTGTGTGCTACACACCTTACACTCAATCTTGGGTACAAGTGGATAATATATAGCATATATACATATATATATATATATATATATATATACATATATATATATATATATTATTATTATATATATATTGTTATATAATATATAAGTTATATATATATATATATATTATATTGTTGGTTAATATATATATATATATATAAGTTATATATATATATAAATATATGTTGTTATATTTTATACATATATTATATAATAGAAAAATATATATACAAACATATATATATATATATATATATATATATATATATATATATATATATATATATATATATATATATATATATATATATATATATGGTTATTACCGCATATTATACATATGTTGTTATAAGATATATAGAAGGCATATTAAGTTGATATTGTTATTTGTTATTATATACATACTACATATGTTGTTATATATATAGTATATATATATTATATATAAGTTAAACATATATATATATATATATATAGAATAGTATATATATATATATATATATATATATATATATATATATATATATATATATATATATATACCGTACATATAAAATATCGCATATATATATATATAAATATATTATATTATTATTGTTATATTATATATATTATATTATTTGTACAGCGATATACATATATATATATATATATATATAAGTTATATATATATATAATTATACATATTTATATATTATATATATATATATTATTGCTATATTATTATTATATATATATATATATATATATATATATATGATATATTGTTATATATATATACATACATATATAATATATATATAAATATATATATATATATAGTATATATAGTATATATATATATAAGGTTGGTTACAGTATATATATATATAAGTATATATATATATAATATATGTTAAGGTTATATATATATATATATACATATATATAAAGGTTATATATATATATATTATATATATATATATATATGTTTATATATATATATATAATATATGTATATATATATATATATATATATATATGTTGTTATATATATATATATATTATATATATATATATATATTAGTGATGGACATAACATCCGCATCCGCATCCGCAATTTGCGGAACATCCCCACCTAAATTGACATCCGCATCCGCATCCGCATCCGCATCCTCACTTAACGGCACATCTGCATCTGCATCCGCATCCTCTTTGAAAATGAGGATGTGCGGATGTTTTCTACATTTGATTAAATGCATAAAAATATACTTTTGGGCATCTTTATCATAGGAGTTTATGGGAATAATTGTAATTTTGAATTTCGATTTA
>JABUQX010057994.1:15000-25000 GCA_015478945.1 Trachelipus rathkii
TACATTAATAAAGCTACAATAACATAAATTGAACTAAGAATATAATGTACAACGACAAACCTAACACATCACACGTACGAATAAACTACTAACATTAACAAACTTCCGCAATTAACAACAGTAAAGGCCCAAAACCCGCTTACACCCCTTCGGGGTGATCCCCCCTCTCAGGATTCACACCCTTCCTTGGGTTTTCTCTCGGGAGGTGATGTGTTGCTTTAGATACTCTTGGTTAATGAAAACTGTTTATTCGTAAGTTAGGTACGTTATGTTAAATATTACTATGATAGTGTGAAATTAACACTGATTTGTTAAAGAAATTATGAGTTTTGTAAGATATTACTGTGTTAACTGACGATACTGTGTTAGAAACGTGAGCCTAGGTTAAGTTTTTGTTGAGTAATGTTAGGTTTGCCAGAGAATTTTGCTAATGTCTACGTTTATTCATAGTTCAAATGATGTTATACTCGAGACGAGTGACACTTTGATGAAGATAGTGTCAACTCATAGTTCAAGATGTTGGTATCTTTGATAGATTGGTCTCTTTGTTAAGGGATTTTGTTAGATAATATGTCTTTACCTGTTGCTGATATGCGGAAAAGTGGGAACATATCGAGTATTGTATCACCTGTTAGCTACTTTAACCTTTGATAAGTAGGGAATTTTCAGGATGTATTGATTATTCATACGCGAGGTATATATATTTATAAACGCATATTTTTATTTGATCGTTTCAGTAACACGAGTATTTCCACAATATTAAATAATCTGAGCTTATATATATATTATCAAATATCCTGCCACAACAGCATCTTGAATCAATAGTTCAATAGATCATAGGCGGATGGGTGGATAGGGGACTCAGGGATGTGGTGGTTTGATTTGGTGATTTACTGATTTACTGCTTTTAAAATCAGTAAACTATTAGACCTTTACTGTGATATTTTATTCAAAGAACTTATTTTTATGTTATGTCAGGATAAAATTTTGTTATTTTTATGTTATGTTTGGTTAAAACTTTGTTATGTTTGCAATTATTCGTTGGGGATTATGATATTTAGACAAGGTTATGATGAATTTTTGTTAAATATTACGAAGTTGATGTAAAAAAATTGGTACGTTAGCATTATATTCGTTGTCAGTATGATGATTAGACAGGGTTATGCTAAATTTTTGTATATTATGATGTTAATGTAAAATTAACATTGATATGTTAGAGATATGCTTGAAAGTGTGAATATGTTACGTTTTGTACGATGTGTTAGGTACTTTACCGTTGTTATGCGGAAGTTTGTTAATGTTAGTAGTTTATTCGTGTACGTATGGTGTGTTAAGTTTGTCGTTGTACATTATATTCTTAGTTCAGGTTATGCTATGTTAGCTTTATTAATGTGAAAACTTTGTTACGTTAGCATATATTCGATGGTTAGTATATAAAGAACTTATTTTTGTGTTATGTTTATCCGAAATGATACTCGGAATGTGACATGAATCACAAGATCAATAGATCAATAGATCAAAAGGTCATGGTAGGGAGGGGTGGGGGGCTGATAGTTTGATTTACTGATTTACTGATTTACTGTTTAAAATCAGTAAACTATTACAATTTACTATGATATTTTATTCTAAAGAACTTATTTTTATGTTATAATTTTGGATAAACTTTGTTATGTTTACAATTACTATATATTTGTTGGTCTGTATGATAATTAATTGTGGTTATGATAAATTTTTGTTAAATATTACTTTCGTGTCAATGTAAAATTAACGTTAATATTAGAGATATGCTTGAAAGTATGAATAGGTTACGTTTTGTATGCAATGTTAGTTACTTTACAGGTGTTAAGTGTGGAACTTTGTTAATGTTAACAGTTTATTCGTGCTTAAGTTGTGTTAGAGGTTTGTCGTTGTACATTATTTTTTTAATTCATATGATGCTATGTTAGCTTTATTAATGTGAAAACCTTGTTATGTTAGCATATATTCAGTGGTTTGGTTAGTATATAAAGACCTCATTTTGTTATGTTTATCCGTAATGATACTTGAAATGCGACGTAAATTAATAGTGTTAATGTAAAATTAACATTGATATGTTAGAGATATGCTTGAAAAAGTGTGAATAGTTTACGTTTTGTACGCTGTGTTGGACCGGTTATGTTATGGAACTTTGTTAATGTTAGTAGTTTATTCGAGCGTAAGGTGTGTGTTAGGTTTGTCATTGTACATATTTTTTTTTTTGCTAATGCTTTGTTAGCTTTTTTTAATGTGAAAACAATGTTACGTTAGCATATATTCATTGGTTAGTATATAAATTAATACTGATTTTTGAAATATTTGTTAAATGACTTAATATGTGACCTGAATCATTAGATCGATAGATCAAGAGGTCGTGGACGGGTGGGTAGGGAGGGGACGGGTGGTTTGATTTACTGATTTACTGATTTACTGCTTTAAATTCGGTAAACTATTACACTTTACTATGATATTTTATTCAAAGAACTTATTTTTATGTTATGTTTGGATAAAACTTTGTTATTTTTATGTTATGTTGGGATAAAACGTTGTTATGTTTGCAATTATTTGTTGGGGATTATGATATTTAGGTAAGGTTATGCTAAATTTTTGTTAAATATTACTATGATAATGTAAAAAACTTTGTTACGTTTGCATATATTCGTTGGTCTGTATGATAATCGGACAAGGTTATGATACATTTTTGATAAATGTTACTGTGTCAATGTAAGATTAACGTTAATATGTTAGAAATATGCTTGAAAAAAGTATGAATAGGTTACGTTTTGCATGTAATGTTAGTTACTTTACTGGTGTTAAGTGTGGAACTTTGTTAATGTTAAGAGTTTATTCGTGTGTAAGTTGTGTTAAGTTTGTCTTTGTACATTATTTTCTTAGTTCATGTTACGCTATGTTGGCTTTAATTATGTGGAAACTTTATTACGTTAGAGTATATTCGTTGATCAGTATGATAATTAATCAATGTTGTGATAAATTTTTGTTAAATATTACCATGTTAATATAAATTAACATTGTTATGTTAGAGATATGCTTGACAAAGTGTGAATAGGTTGCGTCTTTGTATGCTATGTTAGTTACTTTACTGTTGTTAAGTGTGGAACTTTGTTAACGTTAACAGTTTATTCATGTTTACGGTGAGTCAGGTTTGTCGTTGTGCATTATATTCATAGTTCAGATGATACTAAGTAAGCTCTATTAATGTGAAAACTTTGTTACGTTAGCATATATTCGTTGATCAGTGTATAAAGAATTTGTTTTTATGTTATGTTTATCCAAAATAATACTCGAAATGTGACTTGAATCAATAGATCAATAGATCAATAGATCATGGATGGGGGGGGGGTATGGCTGGTTTGATTTACTGATTACTGATTTAGGTATGTAAAACATTTTAGTAAAAATATGACCTGAATCAGTAGGATCAATAGATCAATAGATCATGGTTGTGGACAGAAGTGTAGGTTGGGTGGTTTGATTTACTGATTTACTGATTTAGGGTATGTAAAACATGATAATTTTAGTAAAAATATGACCTGAATCAATAGATCAATAGATCAATAGATCATGCTTGGACAGAAGTGTAGGTTGGGTGGTTTGATTTACTGATTTACTGATTTAGGGTATGTAAAACATTACAATTTTACTAAAAATATGACTTGAATCAATAGATCAATAGATCAATAGATCAATAAATCACGGATGGACAGGAAGGTGGTTGGATGGTGGTTTGATTTATTGATTTACTGATTTAGGGTATGTAAAACATGACTATTTTACTAAAAAATATGACGAGTCAGTAGATCAATAGATCACGAAAGGGGTGGGGAGGGCAGTTTGATTTACTGATTTACAGATTTACTGCTTTATTGTATGTAAAACATGACAATTTAGGAAAAAATATGACTTAAATTAATAGATCAATAGATCAATAGATCAATAGATCACGGAAGGGGTGAGGAGGGCTGTTTCATTTACTGATTTACTGATTTACTGCTTTAGGGTATGTAAAAACGTAAATTTGTAAGTTATAAACATAAAAAGAATAAGAAATTTTATTTCTTTATTAATTTTTTATTTATTCTTTTTTCTTGATGATTCTGGAACCTTTATTTTTGAAATCTACAGACTCGATAACATATATAAGAACACCTACATTGTTGTTATACGAATGTTATTAACTCGGCACCGCACCGGAGCCAGCACCGGTGCAGCTGTCAACTCCTACTCCTCTGAGTCAGACTCCTTCTCCATTCTTTCCTTCCTTATTCTTCCTTCATCCTTCTTCCTTCCTCCTTCGACCTCTGTTTTGCACTCTGCGTTTTTTTTTCAATCGGGACCCCCCTCCGTTGTGGGTCCTAGACACCCTATACGGGCTTATAACCGTCATTTTCGAGATCTACAGGTTCAATAACATATATAAAGATACAAATATTGTTGTTATACGAATGTTTATTAACTCAGCACCGCACCTGCTCCACCACCGGTGCCGGAGCCAACCCGAATCCGATACCGTCTTAGAAAATTCAACTCTGAATCCTTTCACCAAATTTCAGCCTTATACGAACACTTCGATTTTTTGGGGGGGATGTCCCCCTTCGGGGGACCCAGGGAGACGTGACCTCGTCTACGACGATATATATCGGAGTCAGAGGCTGAGCCGGAGCCGGAGCCGGAGTGCGTAAAAAGCGATTCCTTGCAGGAATCGTTTTTCGACTCAGAATCGATTCCCGAAGGGAATCGATTCTTCGACGTAAAAACAATAATAATAATAATAATAATAATAATAATAATAATAATAATAATAATAATAATAATAATAATAATAATGTGTGTGTGCGTGCTCGCGAGTGCTCACGCGCTTCGCACACCTGGGCGATTGGTCCAAACTCTCGTTAGGCTTAATCTCACCCGCTGCTGCTGTCAACTCCTACTCCTCTGAGTCAGACTCCTTCTCCGTTCTTTCCTTCCTTATTCTTCCTTCATCCTTCTTCCTTCCTCCTTCGACCTCTGTTTTGCACTCTGCGTTTTTTTTCAGTCGGGACCCCCCTCCGTTGGGGTCCTAGACACCCTATACGGGCTTATAACCGTCATTTTCGAGATCTACAGGTTCAATAACATATATAAAGATACAAATATTGTTGTTATACGAATGTTTATTAACTCAGCGCCGCACCTGCTCCAACACCGGTGCCGGAGCCAACTCCTCCGAATCCGATACCAAGTCTTTCTAGAAATTAAACTCTGAATCCTCTCACCAAATTTCAGCCTTATACGAACACTTCGATTTTTTAAGGGGGGGTGGGGTCCCCCTTTGGGGAACACAGGGGGGACGTAACCTTGTCGTAGACGAAGTTACGTAACCATCTAACCATCCTCCAAATTTTAACCCGATACGATAACTCTAACCCGTGTAGATATATATCGGAGCCAGAGGCTGAGCCGGAGCTGGAGCCGGAGCCGGAGTGCGTAAAAACACGATTACTTGCAGGAATGTTGATTAGAATCGATTCCCCTCAAATCGATTCTCGACGTAATAATACACACACACACACACACAATAATAATAATAATAATAATAATAATAATAATAATAATAATAATAATAATAATAATAATAATAATAATAATAATAATAATAATAATAATATTATGTGTGTGTGCGTGCTCGCGAGTGCTCACGCGCTTCGCACACCAGGCGATTGGTCCAAACTCTCCTTAGGCCTAATCTCACCCGCTTGGAAGCTTTAACAAGGCGTAGTGACATATTTTGCGTTCGCGCTCGGGGGGAGGTACCCCCTATATACATCCTAGCGACTTGAAATTTCGCGTGTAACGAGCTTTAACACATACATAGATTATATTCCAAGTTTCAGACCGATACCTCTTATAGTTTTCGAGAAATCGCTTGTAGATCTCAAAACCTAACATTTCTACTGGAAAGGTTGGAGTTGATTGGCAGTGAGTTAGCAGTTTACCAAAGCAGGGTAAAAGCTACCAAGCACAAGTTTTGAGGAGGACTGTAGGGGAGAACCAACTTCAGCAATCTCCGCCTTCATTGTGTTAAGCTCAGAGAGTGAAGAAATAACATTTTAATGAGTTAAAAGGAGGAAGAGAGGAGGAATAGGTCTGGAACCGTCTAGTGTGGAATTAGAGGGAATGGTTTGATCAAACAATTCAGCTTTACCAGAAGTTAAGACATCAGTATTACCGGCAGAAATACAAGAGGAAGGAGAGAGATGGAAACAAAGTTGGAGCTGACATTTTAAAATTGCAAAATGTCAGAAAAAGTGTGAGGTAGAGGAGCCATAAAGATTGTTGTCTTTTCCACGAAGAAAATATTTTAGGGTCTCGAAGAGCTAACGTTGAGTCCTTCCGGGATGAAATGTGTACAAGCACGAATTTCTGGATTGGAAGACAAAAATAATTTCTGATAAATCAAGATTTATTACTTTTAATTAATGGGATAGAGAATATAATGCATGCTTCAATATATATATTCTGTACAGTATATATATATATATATATATATATATATATATATATATATATATATATATATATATATATATATATATATATATATATATATATATATATATATATATATATATATATATATATATATATATATATATATATATATATATATATATATATATATAATTAAGAATAATCGAAAATATGTTTTCTGAGAAAAGTGATAAAATGTCTTTTTCTAATTAAATTGTTATTTTTGATTGCTTAATATAAATATTTTGGCTCAAAAACTTATAAAAACATTAATATAAATTATGTAAATACTATATAATAAAAATATTAAAATATTGATTTTAAAGGTAAAAAAACAAATAAGCAAAAAAACATGGTTTTATTGTTTTTTATGAAAAAAAAAACCTTTTTTAACATGGTTCATTCCCACCCTGTCCACTGGTATTCTTATTAAAAAGGAGTTTAATTCATTTTTTAAGTTTATCTATATATCTTTTAATTTAATTTTAAATGATTTTTAAGTAAATAATTTTTTTTTTTTTTTTTTTAAATGGTAAATCTAGCAGAAAAAAATTTGTTAAATTTTTTTACGTTCAGTGCTAGATTGACAATTTTTGACACTATTCAGTTTGCACGAAACAATTAATTTTTGCTAATATAAATAATTTTTATAAATATTTATATTTTCAAACATTGAAATAGACCCTAATTGTGCGCAAAATTTAGCTTCAAAATGCATAATGCATTTGTAGTATACCAGACCTTAGACTAGGTCACTAGGATATTGTTTTTTTTCTCTCTATTAAGGGAGGCGCGCCTTGTCGTGGTGGAGGTGCTTAATTTAACCTGCGGACCACTCAGGTCATGGACCTGCTGCCTTCGGAGAACTAAGATGCCACCACCCTCAATATATGGTGGAACAGCATTCGCCAATGGATGCATGACCGGAGGGAAGTTCGGTCCCTAGTATGCGAATTCAGGAAACCAGGCGACCTCCTGTTTAAATCCTAGCTTTCCTGCAGCAAAACGAAAGCCTGCTGCGGGTGACCGTACAACACCTCAATTTATCACTGACATATTGATATTGACAAAAAAAAACTTTTACATGGGGGCACCCCCCTTAAGCGCGCCAACCATAGAGGCCTCTAGAGCATAGACCTCCACTCCCTGTCAGGGAGACGGAAGAGGAACCCAATCGGTCCGATATGCCTCATTTGGAAGATGTATCAACCGACATTGAGGAGTTCGTTCAAAGGCTCCGTATAACACCGCATTGCCTCTCAGGCGCGGCCAAGAGGCGGTACAAGTGGCTGGTAAAGAACGGCATGATCTTTCAGAGGCCCGAAAGCTGGCTCTTGTGCCTATTAGCCATCCGCCTGCAAAAGCAAGAGCGCGCCCTAGCAACTTTACTCCAGAAGGGGCTCCAAAGAGATCCATAGCTGTCAGCAGAGGGAGGAGCGCGACTACCAACATTCTTCCTAGTCATAATCCTAATGGAGTAAAAATAGAAATAGTCTCCAAAGACTATCTAGAAGAGATCTTTTCATTAGATCAATTAAAGTACATACAAGAAATTTTGAATAGAATTGTAGGGTCAGTTAGCTTTACCACACGGCCAAGGTTCCACGGCTCTCTCTAAAATTAGGGTTTGTGCTGTTCAGCTGTGATGATGAGGCCACAACCGAATGGCTGAGACTCACTGTTGGGCAGCTGAAGTCTTTGGGAAGGTGCAAATATGATTGTAGTAGAGGGAGATGAAATCCCTCTGCCCATAGTGGTAATTTATTTCTTCTCAAACAGGGTAAAGGACAAAAGTGATAGAATCCTTGCTTTCGTCAAAGCACAGAACCACTGTTTGAAAGTGGAGGAGTGGAAGGTCCTGAGGAGGGAAGGCAGGAACGAAACAATGCAACTGGTCCTTACTCTGGACCAGCACTCCGAAGCTAACTGAGATCTTTAAATTGTCTTCTCAGCTATAAATTGGGCAGTATGAAACTTAGGAGAAGGGGCGGAAAACCAGCGGATGGGAGTTTGTTCCCCATCCCTTGTCTTGGAAAGAAGAGTACCGATTCGGTGAAACCCGCCGGAATAACCAATCCTAGAAAACAAACAGAAGTGAATCACACTCCAAGTGGGGGGGAGGGGGTAATGCCTCAGCTGATCCTGGAAAGGTGACAACCTCTGGAGTTCAGCCGCAAAATAGATTAGGTCCAATCAAGGCAGCCACCTGGCTTGAGAATGGTGGCTTGTGATCGTCGATCTCGTTGAGGGGACCCACTAGGGGCCCCAAACCTAAATTTGCGTAATGGAAAGTAAAGGATATCTAGACTGCCGTCAATCTAACCTACATCATGCAAAGGCGGAAACGGATACTCTCTCATGGACCATTGTTTGCGAGAGGCTTAATATATCCCTCATACAGGAACCATGGGTGAGAGTAGGAGAACTCAAAGGAATACCAGGTGGTATGAGCAAGTTGAACTATTGTCGTGACCATAATATGCCTTGTGCTGCGATGATTCTCAGCAGTGGAGTTAATTTTCTTTCTATTCCAGATTTTATTACGATGGACCTAGTAGCTGTCTTAATAGAGGTGCCAACTCCGCAGGGTAGGCAAGAGGTCGTAATTTCCTCAGTATACCTCTGCAAGGAATCTAATAAGGTACCTCTGGAAGAAATCCAAAGGCTTCCACAATATTGTCAAAAACTCAACACTTTGTTGACCTTAGGCTGTGATGTTAATGCTCATCATACCTGTGAGGTAGCAGTGATATCAACAACAGAGGTGAGTGTGTCCTTGATTTCTTAACTCAATATGGTATTGATGTGGTGAATGAGGGTTGATAAACCCACATTTATCACATCAAATAGACAAGAGGTCTTAGACCTAATTTCAACTAGTGCTGCTTTTAGCACACAGATTTCGAACTGGTATGTGTCTGACGAGATCTTTCACTCGGACCATAGGTACATTAGAATTGAAATTACAGCTATGGAGAAGGTCGATGAGAAGTGGAAAGTACCCAAGCTAAGAAACTGGAGCCTGTATAAAGAGTTCCTTAAGCAGGGTGTGGGGAATATAAAGGGACCATTAAATTCACAGGATCTAGATGAATCCAGTGCCCCACTGCAAACACCCATATAAGATTTGTATGGAAACAGTTACCCTCTGAAAAAAGGAGGGTAACTTGATGCGTCCCCCGGTAGAGCCAAGAGCTGACCGCTCTAAGGTCTAACGCCAGAAGACTTTTAAACAAAGCTAAATGGGACAAAAATTGAGAGGCGTACAAAATATTATTAACCACTTATAACAGAAAATCCAAAAGAATGACTTGTGACTGTGCGAAGACATTGAAAGTCAACCCGAAGTTGCGCGCCTATATAAAGTGCTCGCAAAAGACCAATCCAAGCCTTCTCTTTAGAACAGATGGCAGCTATAAAATTGGCCACAGGTAAACCATAGTGGAACTTTTAAATA
>JABUQX010057994.1:37500-45000 GCA_015478945.1 Trachelipus rathkii
TCTCTCTTCCTTCTTTCTTTCTTCTCTCTTTTTCTCTCTCTATTATCTCTCTCTTTCTTCTTACTCTCCTCTCTATCTATGATAGCAATTGTCTCCTCTCTCTTCCGTCTGCTACTCTCGTCTCGCTATTCTCTCTCCCTTCTCTCTCTCGGAGAAGACTGTAATTAACAAGGATATATTTCGATATAAATTTATAGGTATTAAACTGTTCCTATATAGGTGCGCCTATATATAAGTAACGATAAGTATTATAGAGTTTTGGTAAAATAATGATTTTATATATATATATATTTAATGCTATATATATCTAATTACTTATTTATATATATATATATGTTATTCCACATAGTTGTACATTTATATATTATTGAGATATGATAGATATTTGTTATTATATATATATGTATATATATATATATATTATATTATACTAGTGAGGTGATAGAATTTATTTGTGTACATTTATTTGGGAAATTTCAGTAATTCTATTATATAGTATTAAATAAGTTTTGTTTTACTAGTTTAATTATGATTTTGTTAAATATAGAGAAAATAAAAATAGTTTTTTCTATTGTATTTTATGTTCAAATGGCTATGTAGCTTGGAGAAGATGGTCGATAAATTAATGTAGCGCAGTCTTATATATGAAGAGATTTACTACGCTCGTTTGTTGTAGACTCATAAAATGTTTGGGAGGATTTATTTTTAAGACGTCGGAGGGGCTTGTGGTGATGAAAGAATACCTCTGTCACACTAAGAAGTGATGATATATGGAATTCAAGTAAGGTTCTTTTACAGTTGCCAATGGACAACCATTAGTGGTCGTGTCAGTTTTTATTGGTGTTGGCCATTAGAGTCCTAGTTGCATTATATATATGAATGGTGAATATGGATCTCTAGTAGGCCCCACAAATCGAAATGCATCCAGTTCGGTATGTCCCATTAGATTCATTTGAAAAATAAGATAATGTGGGTTATATACAGGAAGATATAAATAAAAATGTAATTTTTAAATTGTAAATATATAGCTTCCTTTTATATATAATACATTTTAAATCAGTATTTTAATAAGTATAAATAGTATTAATATATTGTAATAATTTATTTAATTTAATTAGTTTTCTTTTTTTTTTTTTTAGAGGAGGCCCGGTCTCCTGTGCTTCCCCCGTTAGTTTTAAAAATGGACCGCCGCCTTAGATATATATATTATATATTATATATATTATATATATATATATATATTATATATATATATATATAGTTTATATATATATATATATATAGTATATAATATAAATTATATATATATATATATATATATATATTAATATCATATAATATATATTATATAATATAAATATATATATAATTATATATATATATATATTTGCGTTGATGCTAAAAGGACTCATTTGTATATATCGTGAAAGAGAACGCTTTTGATTTTTTGCTTGTAGGCGGACCAATTTTTAGACCCTACCTCATAAATCGGTTTACTATAAAATATATAAATATAAAATATAAATATAAAATATAAATATAAAATATAATATAAATTAAATATAAATATAAAATTCTAATTTTCTAGTACCCAATTGTATATAAATTAAAAAAAGCAACTCCAGCTTTACTTACGTCTAAAAACGAGTCGCTTTACGAGTTGTTTTTCGAATTATCTGTAAGGCATTTCTTTTGTACATTTTTCAGTTTTTTTTTGAAGATAAAAATGTTTTTTGACAACATTTTCTTCGATATTCGTCCTTTAAAAAAAAATTTCGAAAATGCCCTTTCACTTCTAGAAAAACTATAAAAAGATTGGTTCCTTTCCTTCTAAAAACTATCGAAAAGATAAATTATTAAATACTTTGACCCCAAATCGAGCATATGTCGATTTCACAAGTACTTTTTTTGTAGTTTTATATCACGAAATCGAAAAATTGCCTATAAAAAAAAAAAATAAAAAAAAAAAATAAAAAAATAATAAAAATTTTCCAACGCGCCGATTATGAATATATTATTATATATAGAGCATTTGTTATGGTCGGCTTGTAGAGATTGCAATTTTTTCATTCAGAAATTAATTATTTTTTTTTTTGTAATGCAGATATAGAATTTCGGATTTGTCTTTGGAACAAATTTTTTTTTTTTTTTTTTTTTTTTTTTTTTTTTTTTTTTTTATTTTTTTCTTATTTAATTTTATATAATTTTATTTTTAAAAGTTTTATTAAACTTGTTAAAATAAAAAATAAATAAATATTAAGTAAATAAGATGTGAGTATCTCGTCCGACTAAAACATCTCTGGATAGATATGATGTTAAAGCGGTAATATATGGTAGAGTGAGTAGAAAATAAAATCTCAATAATTCACTTTTTTCAAAAAATTTGTTACTATTGTGAAAAAGTGAAATATCGGAGATTTTTTTTTGCTACTCATCTGTTAATCAAGCATCAATTTTTCAAGGCGTCATATAGTCCGGCGCGAGATACATCTTTTTTACTCAGATAATTTTTTTGTAATACTCAAAACTTTTTTTTTTTTGTTAAATTTTCAAACTTTTATATATATATTTATATTATTATAATTATTATATATTTATAATATATACTATATATATATATATAATATATATATATATACTATATATATATATATATTATATAATATATATATATATATTATATATAATAATATTATATATATATATAATATTAATATGATATATATATATATATATAATATATATATATTATATTTATATATAATATATATATATATATTTATATTATATTATATATATATATGAATAATATTATATATATATATTATATATATATATATAATATATATATGATATATATTATATATAATATATATTATACATATATATTATATATGATATATATATATAATATATACTGTATTATAATATATATTAATATATTATTTTAATAATATATATAATATATTATTATATATTATTAATTATACTATATATATATATATTATATATATATATATATATATTTATATATTAATATATATTAATAAGTATATATATATATATATATATAATATATTAATATTATTATATATATATATAAATATTAATATATATATTATATATTATATATATATATTATATATTTATATATATATATATATATATTATATATGTATATATATATTATATATATATTATATAATATATATATATATATATTATATATATATATATTATATATATATATATATATATAATATATATAATATATATATATATATATATTTATTAATATTAATATATATATATATATTATATTAATATATATTATATATATATATATATATATAGTATATATATATATCATACTATATAATATATATATATGATACCTATATATATATATGATATATTATATTATATATATAGAGAGAGAGTGAAGAGAAGAAGTGAGATGAAGAGTTGAGAGAGATGAGTATGAGCAGAGATAGGAGAGAAGACGAGAGAGAGAGTGAGATAGGCGGAGAAAGACGTGGAGTTGATATAGAAAAGGGAGGAGAAAGAGAGAGAGAGAGGGTGTAGATGGATACAAATGATGTGATGGAAGAGAGAATGATCTATTGGTTTAGAAGTGAGAAGAGTAAGAGAGAGAAGAGACTATAATTGCATTTGGCGAGAAAGATTTGCTGAGGAGATGAGAGAGAGAGTAGGGTAGGTTGTAGCAATGGAAGTGTGCTGCTCGGGTAAAATTACCTCTCATGGGCTGTTGTATGGTGTGCAGGGTTTCCCATGGCGATTCGTCAGTGTGCCAGTATTTGAGCCGTAATGGTCGACCTTTCTCTTTGCTGTTTATATACCTCACTCCTCCTCCAGACAAACATCTAGTAACATTACTTAATATTCCACTGATATCATACTCATATAAATGCTGATAACCTAAGTGTTTCCATTCTCGTCCCCTCCTTTTTGACAATAGCTTGACAGACACTAATGCCCATAATCATCCTAGTTTCCCATGTGATATGTGTACGCAATAAAGTTGTTCATGGGGCGTGTCGATAGAGAGAGATAGACTAATTGGACAAGTAGGTAGTTGGGATTGGTTGTCAACTACCGCCTTTATTTCTGCCAGGAAGGCTAATGCATTGCTCGGAGGGTAAAGGGTCTCTCATGTTCTCGCGTAAGCGACCTTTGCATTCACTCGGCGCGAAAAAATTGTATTGGAAAGTCGAGTCGTATGAGTACATGGAATTAATCAGACGTGTAAATCAATTAAATGGGAATCGCGCGAGAGAGGTGATGGATGTATTTAAAAGGGAATATTGATATATTTTTGCTCACGCTGTAGACTGCGATGACTAACGATGAAGGAACTTGATGAAAATATAAGCGGATTGTGTGTGAATGTGTGAGTGATGGCTGGAGTTAATGAATGGTGTGGAATAGAGAAATGAAAGGAGAGAAGATGTTTAATTGTCTGACACTGTATGTGAGCTGTGGTAGTTACAAAGCTTAGTGGGTTAGATTTTGTGTTGTGTGGTGTATGATAGAATGTATAGGTGTAGAAATTTATATGTTTGAAATTGTGATTAATCGGTTATATGGATGAGTGTAGTTGTGATCAATGGGTAGATGCGATATAGATGTAGAGTAATGTTGAATGAAGAAGTGCGATTATTTGGAGTGTGCGGAGTAATCTGAATGAATGTTTGGATGGCGTGAGTTTGATCTTCAGATTGATTTGTAATGTGTGACCTAACTTGGTTGGAATAAGTGTGGTCAAAAAGGGGATGATATAAACAGGTGGTTTGTTACCCGCTGAGGAATAAGGGAGGGTGAAAATGGCGGAGAGTGTTTGATTTCAGTGAGGAGAGAGGGTAATGTGTGTGGTAGTAGAATTAGCTTGATCTTTATAACTACTCTAAGTAGGGTTTATCATAAGTGTATCACCTCTCATCTAAGAGATTGAATGGGTAGGTAGATAGGATGTATACGAAGTGAAATAGAGGTATGCTGATTTTGTGTTGATGAAGTAGATGCTAAATAGTGTTGGATGTAACATGGAATTATAGAGATGTGTTAGAGTTAGGAATCAGTTGGATGTGTGCATTATTTAGTCATTAGGTTATCTATAATGATTATGTTCTATGTGTAATATTGATATGTTGAGTAGCGGGTTGAATGGAGAGGAAGGTGACAAGGAAGGAAGTGAGTAGGAATTATGTGAGTGAGAAGTTAAGTGAACAATGGGGTAATTAAGGTATATAATATATTTAAATTAGTCTGCGTTGTATACCTAAATCATGCTTGAATGTGAAAACGAGGACTGAATGTAGTAAGATCTGGATAGTACGCAAAATGCGTAAGGAAGCGTTGTACTAGTAGGCAATAGAAGTATATGTGTAATGTGCATAGATTAGCGTCAGCACTGTTAAATTAACAGTAAATGTGGTTGGAATGAAGAGGTGGAATATGAGACATATGAGTTAAAAATAAAAAATAACGATCTTTTTTGGGTGGCAAATAGTAAAATCTATGAAAGACTCAGATGATATGAGTCTCAAAGAAAGATGTTGGAATTATATAAGGGGAAATTAAAAGTTAAATACTAAAAGATGCATGAGTATGAGTGAAATAGAGAGGTTAAAATAACAGATCTTGTGTACAGGAGGTATGAGATGAGGGATTTTACAATGAGTTTAATAGGATTTCTTCTGCTGAAGTAAGCGGACGAGAAGGTTTAATGAATAAAGGGACGTCTTGCATAAAATATGAATAGGGTGGTGACTCTTTTCTGTTACACATGATGTGATATAACGTGGAGGTATGGAGGAGAGCTGTAGCAGTGAACACTTCGAAAAACTGCCATACCTTATTGGCGAAGTTGGAATGAGGGTCGATTGATGTGATATGTGTGTGAGTTTGATGGCGCTATAGAAGGAATGGCATTCTATAGTGGAATGGCTTTTTAGTAAGGAGGAGTATATGTGCGCGTATTCTTAGAAGTTGAGAAAATTGAAAAATGATAATCTCGCGTGATAGATACACAAACTTCACTGGATGCACCGAATGATCAAGACGACTCTGAATAGGCGACTAACGAGACCTGCCATGGAGTTTCTTATTATTCCATTTTTTATTTTATAAGTAACCTATTATTACGTATATATCCATCCATATATATGTGCATAAATTATCATAAAAATCACTATACCTAATATTATCAATTATTATCTATTATTTTTATATATCTTATATACCATATTGTACTCAATATATACATTTATGTTTTACTCACTAAATGTATTATATAGATATATATTGATTATATAATATACAGATATATCTAACCTTCCTTTATATATAAAGGTTACCTCTTTCTGACCTATATATGTCTCATTTTCTTAGATCTACTGAGTTCAGTGAGTTCGCTATATTCTTCATAGCTCTCTTCACTCTTGTCGAGATTACTCTCGAGTCGATTTACTACATTATTACTGTGACCAGGAATATATTAATATATACTTACTATTAAAACACTCAAAATATATAACGGTATAATTCTACTTTAATAATCAGACTTTCCATATATTATCCGCTTCATATATATACCTTTATATTATAAGTTATATATATATATATATATATTATAATATAATTTATATATGATATATTTAATATATATATATATAATATATACCTATATATATATATATATTATATATATAGCGTACTTAATATTATATCACTGTCATATCTCCTTACCAATTCCTATCGTCAGAACTATAATATTATATACACTCTCACTATAAATACTCGACATATTATTTATATACACATACTTCTACTAAAGTATTCATAATCTAATATATAATGATACGCATATCATCTCGCCTCTCGTTCTATTTAGATCAGTTTCTAATGCTCTCAAGCTATAATATTCATTACTATATATATTATATATATATACACTGGGGATTATAGATACTATATCTTAACTTTATTTTCATCCTTTCATAACCCAATATACTTATATTTCTCACTTGCTGTAATAATAGGACCTTAATACATCCTACCAAAATATACTATTTTCTTATACTTGCCACCATCAAACTCCTATACATCAACATTCCATATTATCTAACTCATATATATTACAATACTAGGCCGTTGTAAAAGTTAACACTTCTACAGAAATATAACATAAACTTGCTAGATCTTTTTACTCAGTACCTGAGACATGTACAGGCCTAGTAATATCGTCTCGTTAGGTTGACTTTTGTCTCGGCCTCTTTGTCCAGATTATGACTAATCTCTCTATTTAATTCGGTTGATATCATATTGACTCTCACGGTTGTATTATTTTAATACTCTGTAATAAAATTTCAGCAGATCATTTCAATACATTAAAATTCCAATAAATCTCACATCTCCACCAATATATAAAAATTAAATTAAATGACTCTCATCAAGCAAAAAGCCGACAACTGAGTTTAT
>JABUQX010057994.1:50000-60779 GCA_015478945.1 Trachelipus rathkii
AAGTGAAGTGTGGACTCCATTAGGTCTGTATGCACCAACAATTTATAAAACAAGAGTATGTACTTATCAACGGTTTTAACCCTTCTCTATGTATAAGCAGTGGAAAAAAGATGTTTTCTTTGTAGTGAGATTACTATATTACTATATTGGTTAAATACACAATGCGTGTACGTGTAACATTAACAATATATAAATATAACTTATTAAAAGATCTTTAATTGTACAAACCTTAATTTCTCTTTATGGACTTCACGTATAAAACATCAACTATATTATATATATATCATTTCAAATATTATGTACAAGAATACTGAAAATGTTAAAAGATATTCAAATTACACACCTCTTCACTTATACAAATATAAGATGATTTACAGTAATCTGTCTATATACAAGAATTATCATCACTTAGGTATCTATCAATAAACACTGATATATATGAAAAACACAATAAGTAATAAAATTATATATATTAATTTAAAATAAACTAATAGCGTTATTAGAACATATGTTAGTAGTATATTCCGGTAACATGGATAATGCCTTGGAGGAGCAGTATAGGTGAAAGGCAGGCAATAGTATCGTGGCACACCTGAATTGGGACAGAGTTGCTCCAATAAGATATCATTCCCTTTAGGATTGTACTGCCTACAGCTAATCACCGATTTGAAATCACCCGCTCCATATTTTTTCGCGCACCCGCCGTAGTAATATTACGTCCGGCGGTTCATGCGGCTGTTCCGCACGGGATCGCGCTTGCGGGCGCTCTTGCGTTTAGCTTCACGTGATCTACTATAAATCTAGTGATTTAATTATTAAAGATGAGTAGATATATTAATTAATTATTTCCTGAAAGAAGAAAAATATATCTATATACTATGAGTGCAAATAGTCGACCAGAGGATGCGAAAGCAATCTGTGAGTTCTGGTTTTATACAGAGGTTTTGACTCCTTAGATTCCTAATACAAATCAGAATTATAATTTACACCGCTTAACAGCTAAAATGACTATGATTTTAAAATGAGTTTGGTCTAAAAGATAATAAAACACACCTGCTCAAAATACAAGTTTAAAGACAACAGGTTAATTTTCAAAAGAGATAAAAGCAAAGTTCTCGTGAAGGACGATGTCGGAATGATATCCACACTTATCTCGACTGGGTTCATGATCGAGATAGGATTACTTCAGGATCAACGATTAACACGAGAAGAATACTGAAATAATACTAAACTAAGCTATAAGAGAATAAATCATGTAATAGACACCATCACTGTATTCTGCGAATAAACGAATTTCACTTCTCGTATAAACTGAATAACCATTAGCATCTATTATCATTGTTATGAAATTTAGATATTATAAAAGAAGTAAATAAAATAAATAAAATAAATAATTCTAAAAAGTAATCTCCGTCTAAACAGTTTTCAATCTAGTCTATACTGGAAAAATCTTTCTATATCAAATATTTCAATACCCAATGGTGTTTATAAAATTATAGGTTCATTAATACCAATGCACCTGGGATAGGGTGAGTGCAAACACCACTCACGTAGAGCAATCCAGATTCACCTAGTGTCCAAATCCTTATAATTAATTTTAAGGTAACCCATATAAGGTGCTGATGTGATGTATTTATTTGCACCACACCACATTCCACTTTCCTCAGCGAATAATTAACGGTGAAACAGTTGAAAAATATATGTTTGAAACATGAACTAAATATGGAATTAGGAAACTCATAAAATAACTGTCTAGATAAAACACAAGAGAAGGTCTTAATAGTAAAAGTGATTATGAATCTCAATCTTAATATTAAAAATAATAGGAAACTTGTCCTACAAATATTTATAGGTCTATTATATATTAACTATCGTACTCAAACTGTCTACCCAAAATAAGTAAGAAAGGTTCAGGTTACGTCGTTAGTTTATCCTGTAAGTGGAGCAGTTAGCGGAGAGTCGTTTAATATGCGCTATTCTCATCAGGTTAGAGATATCGTGTAATTGTCAGACAGAGAGAAGTGAAAGTTTTAATACGTAATATCATTTTAGAAAATAGAAAAACATGTAAGAGAACCTGCGAATTATATATTGTAAAAAGAAAACTTTGAAAATATTTTTAGTTAACATCGACGAATAATATAAAATTATAATGTTTTTCTTGTTAATGTATATAATCTATAAAAACTCACAAAATTAGATTGTTTAATAAAAATTTATCAGCATACATTGATAAAAGTGTAGAACATATTTCATTGTTTTTATATTGTTATCATTTATTCAAAGTTACAACTTTATATGTGGAGTAACATGATGTACTGTTAGAGAGTACTTGTCAACATTAGTTCCCAAATTATTGAAAACACCAAGTATACTATAGTACTCTGTAGCCTTAGATACTTATGAGCTCTTGAGGTGTACCGCTGTTGGTGGAGTGTCTGGTACTTATGTGGCTGGCTGTGGGCTCACTACTGATTACTGATTTTATGGCATAGTGAGCGCTTTTAATTAGGGGTCCAAAATTTTATATACGTTAACATAAAATATTGTTTTTTAATAAAATTTTCATAAATATTTTTATTGTAAAAAGTTCTTTTAAAATTCATATAGCTAAATAGGGTTAATGATTAGAGTTATTTTTCATAATTTGTTCCTTTAATCTTAACGTATTGCCTATTAACGAAGTATTAACAAATTAACGATAACAACATTAATTCTTTTTATTATCCGGCGATCAGACTTTAAATGAATACATATTATTATAAGTATTCATATAATTTCAGTTAAAGGTAATTTAGTAAATTTATAATTTATATCAATATATAGATATTATTAATTATAAGTAATATAATACTTATATATTAGAAATATAATTATTTGTTAATTAATATTATTATGTAAATATGAAGTTAAATTATGATAATATAAATGTGCGTGTTTAATTAAAACATAAATAGTTTTAATTATAAAATCTTATATATATATAGCGTATATTGTATTGTAGTTTGTCTATGGGTGGGTACGTGTGTGTATGTGTGTGTGATGTGTGCATTGAGTTTGTGTGTGTGTATTGTAGTGCTGTGTGTGTGATGTGTGTGTATGTGTGTTTACTAAATAATAATAAATCATAGGAGAAATAAATAAACACTAAGTATATATAATAAAAAAAAAAATAAAATGTTTATAATAATGATATCATAGTGTGTATGTGTATAAGTATGAGTGTTGTAGTGTGTGTGTGTTGTGTATGTGTGTGTTTGATGTGTGTGTGTCAGTGTGGCAAAGTAGTTGAGTTCAAATAAAAATAACATATAGGTTAAATGAATGATAATACACTAAGTATATATAAAAAATAAAAATAAAACTATAAATAAAAATAAAAATTTATAAAAAAAATAAATATATAAAAACTAAAATAATAAAAATAAATATAAAAGTAATAAATACAAACTAAAAAACATAATGTTATATATAAAATATATAATAGTTATTAAGAGTACAGTAATATACAATTTTGGAGTTTTTCAAATTTCACTAAGTATAAATTAATATGAGTTTAAGCATGTAAACATATATGAGATTATATATATAATACAGTATATATAACATGAGTATAATATTATTGTTTAAAATACAGATAAAAACAAAAATAAACATACTAAAAATAATATTATATAGCCCACTTGTTGCATATGTTTAACTCATCATCATAAACCACCTTCTTATTCCTAGAAAGCTGTGGAAGTACACGTGTAGCGTAATTATATAATTCAAACTGTCTGGAAAACACACAGAAAAGAGTATAGAGATTAATTAAATGATCGCTATACATGTCGAAAAAGAATAGTCCACTGAAGCTTATACCTCCACGCTCAGTAAACATATGAGCTTTTATATACCTAATTAAGCAGGTAGAAAAACATCACACGAGTCAGACAGAGACACTCAGTTAACACCCTTAAAACAAATGTAGCATTCACGGAGCTCACCCTTGTTCTTTGTTATACCGCAACGGACGCCTCAACTATGTCTAGTCATTCTCGAATGTGGGGTTTGCATTCCCTTTTCCCTTAAGGCTGTGGGGATTTACGCCATCGAGACCTATGTAAAATCACGCTTCAAAAAAAACCCGTGGTCATTAATTTTCACTAACAATATGCAATATGCATCCTTAATCTTACAGCCATGTCTTACACATCACATATGCCCCAACGCTTAAGAACATGCTACAATCATTCCACTCCTAACCCACTCGAAAACGATTTTACTTATGCACATGACAGCTCAATACCGACTTTTAACTTTACAAAAGCGCCACTTCCACACCCAAGCCAGATATCCGCCTTGAAGGTGTTAAGGTCCCAAACACATAGCACCCTCTATTGGATTCTCTACAATCTGATCACTTACATTGAGCGACTTTCCGACTAAACAATGAATGTAATGTCTCGGAGAGACGTATTCTATTTAATAACAATTTCGTCAACTAAATTGTAGTAAAATAAAATGTTTAATATATCAGAGCACTCCTGATTTTTTTTCTTCTTACGATAAATTTTAAAAAATTATATAAACAGAAAAGTTTTAAAGTAAAATAGAAAATGATTGTCTGTAATTGGAGTTCCATATTTCAGCTTCTTTCACATGAGGTTCGGCAAAATGTTTATAATAAAGAACTCGTTTAAAAGTTGTAAATTAAAAAACCATGAGAATGACCTCATTATTACATACTAGTTTATACATTTATTATTATCATATTAATTTATTCTACTCTACTGCCATATTTTCGCTATTAGCCCCGCGCAATTATTCTGTATCTTCTGTCTGTTGTCGCCGCACCACGGTCGGTTACAGGAAATATTGCGACCGTGATCGGAGCACAACGCCGTGGCCGGGCGGGGGAACGCCGCGAGACGGAACTCGCCGCTCAGCGAGGTACGGGGCTCCATCCTTACTGCGGGTCCGATAGTCCGTGTGTCTGCTTGTCTTGTACTTCCTCCAATTGCTTCTTGCGACTCAGTTAATCGACACTACATCCAAGCGGGAAGAAACATCAAATATTAGTGTTGTTTCTAGTGATGGTGGGATAGCAAAAGTCTAGATAAAGCGCAGAAAATTATCAAAGATGAAATCAGCGAATCACATCACTAGATGCAGTATGCATTTATACGCATGACGTCATCCAAGTTGAAACTGAGAGTCATCAAAGATGAATACCTTCAAGTTAGAACGAGAGCTAATACAATGCATGGACGGTTAGAATAGCTGAGAGAGCATCCCTATACGTTTAGAGTTGCATCAATAAGTCGTCACGCGCACTTCAAACTTATATCCGAAGTAGTAAGATGTGACGTGAAGTGCAATTGTAACGAACATTGGCTAGTACTGTGTGGGATGTGAGAGTATGTAAGTGTATACACTGCTCGTTACATGAAAGGAGAGTGTCTATGGAGAGTGTAAAGGTGCCTTATAAGTGTCATAGTAAGATGTATAAGTGTCAGCGGAACACGTCTGAAAATAGTATCGTTTAATACCTCTTTAGATACAAATAGTGTATTAGTCGCAGCAAGGTCAAGTGATTTGTAACTATATATTGATAATAACTATGAATATGACTACACTATATTCCTAGCATTTAACGAACGAGTTCTATATTGTGCACTACTTACAGACTAACACGAGACTAACTCATGATATAGGCCGTTCACTAAGCTATCCTATGCAGCGTGTAATAACTACCAATCGATCTTCTCATCACTTATAACTCATATGAGGGTCGTAGACTAAACATCCCATATTATATTGTAAACTAAGGCTATTCTACACGGTCCGCAGCGGAGATGGCTTATGTTATTTAACAGCCAGTTGAAATAAGTGGCGGAGCGTCTGCACGCTAGCAACACTATGCTGGCACTCAGTTCGGCGACTATGTGACTCATTGGCTACTGCATCTGGGCACTCACGTTGGTCAACCTATCACCTGGATCCTATCACCTGTCACGTCATAAGATACACATATCAGAATTATCAACACTCCAATAGAACGCAACTGATATAGCTTAAGCGCGCCTACTTACGAACCAATTGGAAACATCAAACGTTGAACCTATCAATAAATCGAACGTCGAGTTAAAAAGAGACTTAGGCCACAGGGTCCGACACAAAGATACTATATTTGTTCAAATTTTTGTAACCTTTCACCGGTAATTTACTGACCAAAAGGGTTGATCCGAGAAGCATTTGGATCTCTCAAAATTGCCCTTGGAATTAGGCTCCTCTATATGGGTTGACGCCAGACAAAATAATGGCGTTGCCAAAATAGGGAATTTGTACCAAACATTACGGTAGACCCAATTGTGAACTTGACTCTCATTTGGGAGAGACCCAACCAGTGGTTGGCAAGTCCGTGTTCACTATATCTAGTTGAGAATTGAGTGGTAAGTGAAGGTATCTATGCGACGAGTGTAAGGTGTCCATGAGTCGACTATGTGTGTATCACTTTAGATGCCTACTATTGTTGGTGTTGTCGTCGTGTGCTCGTGATGGTGTGTGATCGTAAGTGTGTGGTGTGCTGCTGTCTGTTGTGTTTTGTTTGCCTATCTCATGTGTGTGTGGGTCCATTTTGGCGCCAGCCGTGGGTATTTTGTTTTTTAGGTGTAACGAAAGCTACAGCTTGTACTATAGGGTTATTATATTGTTTATAGTGTTTGGGCAGACAGAGATGAATGTGTGTATAAGTTGTCCATAGCTGCATCTGTAGATGTATTTATTAGCTGTGAGAGCTGGCTGGGTGTGTGCAACTGGTGCCTTGGTGTTTGTTGTGTGCATACCCTTCGAGTAGAAGGGGTTGCCCAGAACGGTTGCGTAATAGCAACCGTTGTACGTTATTGCCGCTCCCCTAGTTTTTGTACCGCCCCCCCTAATTTTTTCGACCCACCCTTTGATATTTTGTTGGTGGCCCACGGTAATTTTGATCTTTGCCTTTAGTGAGGTGTGGGGCTCCTAGCCCCATTATTTTTGTAATAGTCGTGTAAATAGCCAATTTGTATGCAACTCAAATATAAGATATATTTTCACGTCACTTTTGACCGAGAACTTGTGACCAGATAATCTCATGAGGTCATCTTGTTGAATTGGGCGCTTGGGACCCGAGTGGCCAAAAAAATTAGGCGTGGGCCGCACAGTAATTATATTTTGGCTAGACTCCTTTGGTCGATCTCCCAGTGGCCAGGGAGGTCATCAGTTATGGGGGCCCCACAGCTATTCTGTAAGAAGAATGGTGCCTATAAGCGACCTTCAAATGGTCATAGGTCCAAAATGGGTCACATGTCTATGCAAAAAGGGCTAGCAAGCCCCTACAACCGGGTGGCCCAAAAAAATTAGTGGCGGGGGGCCAAAAATTGGAGACCCATGGCAAGACCAAAGGGTTGGTCGAACACCAAATATTAGGTGTCGGGATTTCAGCCATAATCAAGCGGTTGCCTAATTTCGTTGCGACCGTACTAGCGCCCGACCACACTTCTTTCGATTGGAGAGGTTGCAAAAATAGGGAGCTGCGTCTGAAGATACCAATTAACTCTGCGGTCATCTGATCTTAAAATTTTATAATTAGTCCGTTTAGACTCTGAACGCATGATAGAGAAATTATCAAAGTGCGTTCTACCCCACTTAGAAACACAACACACATTCAGGCGAGTTACCTACACACACACACCACACAAAAAATAATTCTACGAGCGGGTTCTCAAAAAAATTAGGGTGGGACACGTACGACGGAATGCTTCGCAAATCCTTCTGGCAACAACCCTTCTTCGAGGGTTTGCAAAAAATTAGGTTCTCAAAAAACAAAATCTGGAGCGGAGCATTATCACACAAAAACAACTTTGCGAGCGAGCACTATATCCCAAAAAAAGAACAACATATCCTTTATATGTGACACTTAAGCATTCCACTCCACTTACAACTTAATGACACATTTTGGTGTACTAACCCTACACAACACCATATATGTACGGTGATGCTCTGCACTTAACAATTTACACAAAGTATGTCTAGTCACCCAAAAAAGCGTCCAAGGCCAAAAGGTCGCCAGCAAAAAGGGTCAAAAAGGTCGCGGTAAAAACACGATACTAATATCCGCTAGTTGATTTGTACTTGGCAGACCAATCGTGTTTCGCATAACAAATGCATATAACCACGACAAATAATTCTGTCTGTATATCACAACACAATAACTTCTCCACACCGGAAAAAAATCTTCCTTATTGGCATAATTAGTTTTAACTGGGATTACGATTATATAGGACTGTCCTATCGATAATGCCACACTGTTTTGATAGCGTGCCTTTTAGGTCACCTTATATATGGGAGCTGAATAGAAATAACCGCCTTTTTTGATATGTTCACGCGTAACAACCACACTTGTGACCAAATGGAAAATTAACGAGGGCACTGGGTGGACTCTTTAGGGGCTCCATAACTTACCTATGTGCGCATACCTTTATTTTTATTAATTGTTACCCAGAGGGTTGCCACTTGATGGCTTTGATGTTTCCCAATCACCGTAAAGAGTAACTAGTGATGTTCTATTAGTGCTTTAATGATATTCTATGAGTGCCAGGGGAGTGCCAGGCGAGTGCCAAGGAGTGCCAATGAGTGCCAATGAAAGTGCCAAGTGAGTGGCCAATGAGTGCCTAAGTGAGCTGCCCAATGTGCCAACTGAGTGCCACTTTTTTCAAGCCTTTTCTAGCCTCCCCTGAGCCTAGAATGCCCTAATATGGGATCTACCCCTAGGTTTATAAGGTATGAGCAATCGAATGGTGTATATTACAAGTTGCTAGAAAATGCTTACTACTATGAGTTTAGTATTTTCTAAACACTTATAGTACGCAATGGCAGAATATATATCTATAAGAGCTACACATTTTGCACGACAGTCGACCGCAAACGTTCAGATGTCCGCGATCCGCAAGGTCAGCCCCTACCATCCGCGAAAACGCCGCCGCGTGCCCGCAGGCGCAATATGCCGTTTTCTATACTATGAGCTGCAGGCGCAATAATTTCCGCGAACCGCCGCCGCGTGCGCCCCGCAGGCACCATATCCCGCGTACCCGCCAGTACCCGCCGCGCGTGCGTCCGCAAGCACGCATTTTTTGATTAGTTAAACCTTGCTGCGAAGCTTTACTGCGAAAATACTGATATCAAATTAAACTATTTGCAACGTGAGAAATCTTCAATATACTTTTTATTTGTTGATGTTAATTTATTTTACTACAAATTGTACGATAATTTTTATTAAAAACATATACTTTACATACCTAAGCAAGTAAATCAGTAAATCAAATAGAGGTGTTACATAGCAACACAAAGGGATTAGTAGCTTTTGTTTTACTGCTTTACTGCTTTAACTCTCTGCCTTATTCTTGCTTTAACTCTCTGCTTTTACTGCTTTAACTCCATATACATTACATCCTCTTAAGCATAAATCATAAAAATCAATAGAGGGTGAACCTAACACCTTAGGGATTAGTATGCTTTTTTGTTACTGCTTAACTGCTTTAACTTTCGCTTTACTGCTTTAACTTTCTGCATTACACTTTTTAACTCACATGTTTTTAATCACTGCTAAACTCATATAATTTATTAAACTGTTAAACATGGTACATAAAATCAAGTAAATAATTAGAGGCTGTTAACTAAGCGGGATAAGTATGCTTTGTTTTACGCTTTACCTGCTTAACTTCTGCTTTACACTGCTTTAACTTTCTGCCTTTACTGCTTTAACTCTCTGCTTTATCTGCTTTAACTTTCTGCTTTAAAGCTTTATAACTTTGTGCTTTACTGTTTTAACTCATATTTATAACATTAAAGTTGCCAGAAAATTTTTTAATTTTTTGTTTTTAATTAATTATATTGTTTTAATAACTTTTTTATTTATTATTATTTTTTTATTACTTCTATTTTTATTTGTTTAATAACTTTTTTTAAATTTTAATGCGTTAAATGTTATGTTTCCAACAGAGGTTTACTGATTATATAAACATTTTTTAATTTTTAAATAAAATTGTAACGAAATTTTATTAAAAAAACCTTTTAATATATACGAGTTTTAAGGGAAGCAATTGAATTTCCCATTCATTTTTAAACGCAATTTAGAACTTAATCAGAAACTATAAAATCATGGACATACAAATTTTTAGCATAACCATATTATTATGCATTTAACTAGACATAACATTATCTTTAAAAAACATATAATGAAATAAATACAAGACCCCACATAAATGGAAATAAGGGTTTGACTTTCAAAATAAAGAGGAAACTTCCAGTATTTATATTTTTAAAAAAATGCGGTAATATAATGATTTATTCAATATAAATTTTAAGTTCAAAGAATCAATTGTGGAACCAGTAAAAAAACAAAAAAAAATCGTTTTTTGCTCTAAAACGAAATCCAATGTCCTGTGGAGGTGATGTGACGAGGCAATGTATTGAATATGAGGCACGGTATCCTTTTCTCACTTTACAGAGTTGTATTTATTTCGCTTAATTAGCAAACACGCCTAAAAAGCGTCGAGGTTCATTTTTAAGACCACCGATGTATTTTTCCCTGCACAGTCATCTTTAACTAATTCAAAAGTACGTTGCGCACTCTGTCAATTTCAATGAGTGAGTTGAGGATGCTCAAGATAGATCACTACAGTGATGGGTGATTGTTAGAATCGATCCAAAAGAGAGATTTAGTCCTAGGGTGCCACCTTTCTCAAATGTTAAATGATA
>JABUQX010057995.1:0-5000 GCA_015478945.1 Trachelipus rathkii
GCCTTTTCCTCTTCTGCAAGCTTCTTTTTCTGCTTCATAGGTTTTCCTTTTTTATTAGCATCATTAACAATGGAGGAACCATTCATGAAATTTATTTCTGACTGATCATACATTTGAAATAGTTTTCAATTTCCCTTCTCCATCATCAAAAAATTTTAAGACAACTTCAACATTTTCAATAATATTATTTATTTTATGAAATTAAAAAAAATGAAATTGATTAACAAGTCAATGTCGTTCAATCTAAGAAATTTAAGCTCTTTTAATGATTTATTGAGTTAAGCATATTGCAGTAGTTTCCCAGTTAATTTTTTTAACCTCAAAAATATTAATAATAAAAAAAATAATAAACAAATAAATAAAAAATGAAACAAAGGGGAACTAAACAAAACGGTGTGAAATTTATTATTTATTTTCGTAACTGTGTTATAAAAATTCACTAAAAAAAAAAAAAAAAAAAAAAAAAAAAAAAAAAAAAAAAAAAAAAAAAAAAAAAAAAAAAAAAAAAAAAAAAAAAAAAAAAAAAAAAGGGGGAAAAAAAACTTATACGAAACTTGATATACATAACTAACAATTGGAAATTCTTAGATTAGAACCCTGCAACTTTGGATCAAGAATCCAACGCATTACCATTAGGCTAACCAAACCCCACGGTATCGGCTATTAATATAAATATATAATATATTATATATATATATATATATATATATATATATATATATATAATATAGATTATATATACGATTATATATTAAAAGTTGTAACGTTGATTTTAACAAATATTAATTGCATTAAATAATAATAGTGAAAAAAACACAACTTAATGCAAAATATAAAGAAAACCATCCCAAGTAATATAATATAAATTATATACTCCTATAAAAATATACTGATAGTAACATAAATATTCGATTCCAGTATAAGTCCAAAACAAGATAAATCGCAGTTTATATTCTTACATAGTTTTATAGTTTTATCATGCCCATTTCACCCATACATTCTACGAATAATTAAGTTATTGAACAACTTTTATTAATGCAATTAATTACAAAATTTCTTAAAATCTCATGAAATAGATTTCTTTTCGACGGCCGTTCTAAATTAGAACCCTTAAAAATATTCACACACTAGGGCAATGATTTATCTTAATTTGGTCCGGGGCCAATGTGCGACGAATAAGGTTTATCAATTATACCTTCGATTAATGAAATATAGAAATATAGAAATATTGAATGAAATAATGAAATATAGAGGTGAAATGCTTTAATTTAAAAATTTTAATTTTGAAACCTCTTTAGGAAAAGGAGTTTAAAAAAGTTTAATTCAAGTTGGGGTATTTTTGTGGAAAAAAATAATATCATATTCTTGATTAATAATTGTATACAGTATTTAAGATACAGATTCATATCAATTGCAAATACGACTCAATCATCGAAATCTGAGCAAACACGGATTCACACATACACACACTATATTATACTTATATATATTTAATAAAATAATATATATATCATATATATATATTATATATATATATATATATATATATATATATATATATATATATATATATATATATATATATATATATATATATATATAAATAAAAAAAAAATTTAATTTACTGAGGAGTCAAAGAGCGCGACCAGCATCGTCGCTGTTAGACAATGTACATGAGGCTCTTCCATTGGTCCAATACCGTTGCCCAGATAAGGAAGCCTCTCGAAACAGTTTTCATGTCCCCTGCTTCCGTATAACTGTTTTGAAAATCGGTACTTATTATAATCCATAGAAGGGTCTTGGAAACCCTGTTGGGAATCCATGACATCCCGGTAGGATAATTCTGGGTTACATGAACATCCAAAAAAAGTAAAGGAAGGCGGACATGGAAAACACAATTGAGGCGACAAATTTGCAATGATAAGACGGGGGGAAATTTCACCGGCGTAAGGACTCGAACCTTCAACAACAGCCTCTCAGATAGATAGTAAAGTCGAAGGTTCGAGTCCTTACGAGAATGAAATTTTTCTCCGTCTTAATGTTGTTAAAATTGATTGTTGCTTGCCTTTGTTCAAATATATATATATATATATATATATATATATATTATATATATATATATACTATACATATATACAAATAATATCATATTTATATCTGAGTAACCATTCAAATACGACGTACTATATACTAACTACTATAATATACATATCTAGACTATCATATATTAAACACCAATCTCTCAATTTTTTGTAAAAAAAACACCTCATATATTTTAAAACCCAAAATAAACTTCGAGCTAAATAATTTATATAAAGATACAAATTAATTTAGAAAAAACAAGAATTTCACCTTACGTAATATATAAATAAATTCTATTTTGTTAGTTTAAATATATTTAAGAATATAAATTTATTTATCGCCTTATGGTGTTGGGGTTAGTGTGCTGAACTTGTGAATCGAAGGTCCGGAGTTCGATTCCCAGGTTCAGTTACGCTAGTGGATATATGTACCCTGTAAAAGATTGTTTTTTTTGTTTTGTTTTTTTTTTAAACACATAATCAGCATTCGCGGCCAGGGCCCTATTCAAGAAAGGAACATAAAATAATAATAATAAAAAAAGATATGTCAGACTTCTTTGGTCTTTGATTTCCTTTTAACATTCTTATTTTTAGAAAAACTTTCCTTTTCATCCATGAGCATCGAAAAAAATGCATTAACCAACTAATTAACAGCAGTTTCTTTAGCCTTTTCCTCTTCTGCAAGCTTCATTTTCGGCTTCATAGGTTTTCCATTTTTATTAGCATCATTAACAATGGAGGAACCATTCATGAAATTTTTTTCTGACTGATCATACATTTGAAATAGGTTTCAATTTCCCTTCTCCATTATCAAAAAATTTTAAGACAACTTCAACATTTTCAATAATATTATTTATTTTATGAAATTTAAAACAAATGTAACAGATTAACAGATCAATGTCGTTCAATCTAAGAAATTTAAGCTCTTTTTATGATTTATTGAGTTAAGCATATTGCAGTAGTTTCCCATTTAATTTTTTTAACCTCAAAAATATTAATAATAAAAAAAATAATAAACAAATAAATAAAAAATGAAACAAAGGGGAACTAAACAAAACGCTGAGAAATTTAGTATTTATTTTCGTTCAACTGTAGTTAATAAAAATTTCACGTAAACAAAAATTGCTAGGTAGAATGATGAATATGTCAAAAAAAAGTAAAAAAAAAAGTTAAAAAAAAAAAAAAAAAAAAAAAAAAAAAAAAAAAAAAAAAAAAAAAAAAAAAAAAAAAAAAAAAAAAAAAAAAAAAAAAAAAAAAAAAAAAAAAAAAAAAATAGGGGGAAAAAAATCTTATACGAAACTTGATTTACATAACTAACAATTGGAAATTCTTAGATTAGAACCCTGCAACTTTGGATCAAGAATCCAACACATTACCATTAGGCTAACCAAACCCACGGTATCTGCTATATATATATATATATATATATATATATTATAATATATATATATATAAATATATATTTAATATTAATTATATTACATATATATATATATATATTATATATATATATATATATATATATAATATATATATATATAAAAAATATAGCTTTAAGATATGTATATATATGTATGTGTAGAAGGTGAGGAGGTTTATATATATATATAAATATATATATATATAAAATAATATATATATATATATATATATATATATATATATATATATATATATATATATATATATATATATATATTACTTTCAAATAATTTATATCACTTTTCATTTATGATAAAATATATTTTTGTGTACAGTACCTATTAATAGAATATTGCTGAAATATTCTATTATTTTATATTTTATATGCATTTTACATACATTTTTCATTAATAATTATTAAATTGTTTTATGCATTCAAAATTTCTATATCTCATGAAATAGTGTTTTTTTCCTAATAACCTTAAAAATAGTTCAAATAGGGCATTGATTTCTAATTTGTGGGAATGTCATCATAAGGTTTATCAATTATACCTTCGATTAATGAAATATAGAAATATAGAAATATTGAATGATATAATGAAATATAGAGGTGAAATGCTTTAGTTTAAAAATTTTAATTTTGAAACCTCTTTAGAAAAAGAAGTTTAAAAAAAAGTTTAATTCAAGTGGGGTAATTTTTGTGGAAAAAAAATGATATCATAATCGTGACATCTAATTGTATACAGTATTTGAGATACAGATTCATATCAATTGTAAATACGACTCAATCAGTGAAATCTGAGCAAACACGGATTCACACACACACACACAAACATATATATAATATATATATATATTAATATATAATATAATATATATATATACTACTATATATATATATATATATATATATAAGAAAAATTTCACTCGACGCAGGACTCAAAGAGGCGACAACAGCTTCGCTGTTAGACAATGTGCCTGAGGCTCTACCACTGGTCCAATACACCTTTCCAGATAAGAAAGCCTCTTGGAACAGTTTTCATGTCCCCTGCTTCGGTATACCTCTTTTAAAAATCGGTACTTGTTATAATCCATAGAAGGGTCTTGGAAACCCTGTTGGGATTCCATGACATTTCGGTAGGGTGCTTCTGGGTTACATGAGCATCCAAAAAAAGTAAAGCAAGGCGGACATGGAAAACACAATTGAGGCGACAAATTTGCATTGATAAGACGGGGGAAAATTTCACCGGCGTAAGGACTCGAACCTTCAACAGCAGCCTCTCATATAGATAGTAAAGTCGAAGGTTCGAGCCCTTACGAGAATGAAATTTTTCTCCGTCTCATTGTTGCTCAAATTGGATGTTGCTTGAATATGGTTCGTTAATCCTGTAACCCAGGAGTACATAGAGCAATGTCATGTTTCACCAGCAGGGTTCCAAACACCTTTCTATAAGACGGTTCTAAAATGTTCGCCGTAGGAGAGGGCTGAGGAGGATG
>JABUQX010057995.1:12500-15000 GCA_015478945.1 Trachelipus rathkii
AACAGGTGCATGAGGGAGTTGACCACTCGCATACCACCACCACTGCTTCGAATTGGTAGTACAATGGCTATTCTGCTTTCTCAAGAATCTCAAGTAAATATTGGAAACATCAGACTTATTCGTTGTGGTACCTCCTTCTTTGCAGCCAAATCTCTCTCTCTCTCTCTCTCTCTCTCTCTCTCTCTCTCTCTCTCTCTCTCTCTCTCTCTCTCTCTCTCTCCTGTAAAACCAAGAGACTTCATCGGTTATTAGCTTATTTTTTCAACAGTATATTTCTACAGTATATTTTAAAATATTCACTGTAGTTACTATAAAGTATCTACTGTAACACATCAATTTTTAAAAATAATTAAAATCTAATGAAAAAAGATAAGATTAATGCAAAATTAAAATAAATTGTTGCAAATTAACAAACTAAAATGTCGAATTAACTATTGTAAAATTACTATTAAGGCTTTACTTGTAACATAATTATTATTTTTTAAGAAAGAGAGAGTACCCGTTATATTTTAAATAAAAATGTAATGTGCTATATTACCAGTATATATATATATATATATAATATATAATATATATATATATAATATATATATATAAAATATATATATATTATAATATATATATATATATATAGTATATATATTATATATATATATATAATAGATAGTATGATAATAATAAACTCAAATTATCTCCATCCATTCCCACCTTATATACAAAACACAGCTCCCAAAATTCATTATTTCAATTTTTTTTCAATTGCTGTTTACTCCTAAAACACTCCCCTAAAACTATCCATCTGAACAGACAAGACGTTAGATTACGTCCCCTATTCTGCACCTTAATTCGCTGCGTACAATTAACACCGGAAGTAACAACATTACCCTCATACAGAATCTCTAACGTACTCGAGACTTAGTTTCTCTGCATTTCACCAAAGACTTAAGTGTGCACTAGCAATTCCTACCACAACAACTTTCCTGCTAAACTCTGCCATCCGTTTCCTTTTCATCTAAACAAAATTGCCTTAAATATTTTAAACTCACAGATACGTGTTCCAGTTGTCACATTTTAAGCCGAAGATATTCATCCCGCTGAACTCTCCTCATCACGATATCACCTCCACTTTTATCCACATTTACTTTCACTACACCTTTGAAAGCCTTTTGAGTAAACCCCCTACCAATCCCCTAAAGCTTTATTCAGATAGCGACACCAAACAGCGTACAATTAGCAGGCGCAGCTCTCCACTCCCTCTTCGATTGCTCTATCATCAACACCTCCACTTCCACCACCAACTTTTAGTTCCTCTTAATTCCACTCACAATATACATAAGAATAATAATAAATACATAAATAACTTAATAATAAATAATAATAATAATAATTAATCAATAATAATAAAATAAATAAATAATAATACTTAATAAGAATAATAATAAAATAACAATAACAATAACTAAACAAAATAATAATATAATAATAATAAGTAATAGATAAGAATAATAAGAAAATAATAATAAAATAAATAATAAAATAATCACATAATAAATAATAATTTATAATAATAATAATAATAATAATCATAAATAAATTAATCAAATCATCCAAACAAAAATGCTTATTCTCCCTGGATTAACATAGCTTAGCCTACGGAATAATAAAATCACAGTAGGAATACATAGGCCGAAACAAGGGCTACTAAGGGGACGTTTTCGTCCATTGAAACAAAAATAATAATAATATAATAATAATAATAATAATAATAATAATAATAATAATCATAATAATAATAATAATATAATAACAATATATATATTAATAATACATAATAATTAAAAAATAATAGATAATAATAAAATAAATAATAATTAATTAATAGATAATAATAATAATAATATAAAATAATAATAAAATAATTAATAATAATAATAATAATATAATAATAATAAGCTTGAATAATAATAATATAATAAATAACAATAATAAAAAATAATAATTAATAATTAATAATAATAATAATTAATAATATAACTAAATAATAATAATAATAAAAATAATAATAATAATATAATAATAATAATAATAATAATATATAATAATCAATACATAATAATAATAATAATCAAATAATAATAATAATAATATATATATAATAATAAATAATAATAATAATAATAATAAAATTAATCATGTAACAGTCTAATAAATCCTACACAAACACACACCACACACCACGCACTACACTAATAATGATAATAATAGCTAAAAATACAGCTATAAAATCTATTTTTAAAAAATAATAATAAAAATATTAATAATAATGAAAATTTAATATTGATATCAAAACAATATTTACTATTATATTTAATATTTAATATTATTATTAATATTTAATATTAGTATGATATAATATTAATATAATATTAATTTTAATATTAATAATAATAATAATAATAATAATAATAATAATAATAATAATAATAATAATAATAATAAT
>JABUQX010057995.1:30000-40431 GCA_015478945.1 Trachelipus rathkii
TTATTACAAGTTAGTGAATTTATCTTGTTCTTTTGAATTGTTCGGTCATGTAGTTCCTTCCTTGAGTAGAGTTCCTACGACTTATATTTTAATTTGGACAGTCTCATCGTTTCTCTGCCCAACTATCTGATCCAGACTTCTCAATCTTACATGTACTCCATTGGTAAAATCTGGACTCCACTTAACTATTTTTCCAGTTGCTTTTGATTTGCACAATTCAAGCTCTGCTATCGGAGCATGCCAGTCTTTAATCTGGCCCTGGTTTACAATTTTTTAAATTCCGATGTAATTTGTTTTGCCTTTACCCACTGAAGGATATATATATATATATATATTATATATATATATATATATATATATATATATATATATATATATATATATATATATATATATATATATATATATATATATATATATATATATATATATGTATTATGGGCAAAATATATTTTTGCAATACTATTAACACAATGTTATTTAAATTTGAATTTATGAAAAAATATAGATGATAAATGTGTACTGCTATTTTGTGATATATAAAAAGTTTAAGGAAAGATAAACTGTTTGAAGAATTCCTCCCTCTCAAATATAACTTTAGAACTAATCCCTAAAAATGTTTATTTACTTTAACATCTTAATAGCAATTTTCTAACTCAAATGAAAAATATTAAAAGTTATTAGTGTTTAATATTTGCTAGCTTTAATTGTTATAATTTTTTTTTTAAATTTACTATCTAAATATATAATAAATATGTATTAGCCAAATGCTTTCATTTAGAGCATATTATATTTACTTTTTTTATACTAGAAAAGCATCCATCAAAAAAAAACAACATAAAAACACAGAAAGCAATTGTTTTTTTTTTAGTTTGTGTAAATAAAAAACTAGGTTGATTTAAACCAAACCACCTGAATATATATACATATATATATATATATATATATATATATATATATATATATATATATATATATATATATATATATATATATATATATATATATATATATATATATATATATATATATATATATATATATATATATATATATATATAAAAAAATAAATATATATATTATTACATATATATATATATATATATATATATATATATATATATATATATATATATATATATATATATATATATATATATATATATATATATATATATATATATATATAAGGGTCTTATTCGCCTCTGTATGGAATACTGTTCTCACATTTGGATTGGTTCGGTTTCACCTTTTTGGAGGAATAAGGCTAAGAGGCTTATAAATTGTCCTATTCTTTCTGACTCCCTTGACTCTTTTTCTCTGTCACGTGACGTTGACGGCCTATCTCTTTTCTATAGGTATTGCAACGGCAAGTGCCCAATAGAATTGACTTCTTGCATTCCTCCACCACTGCGTCGCCCACGTAACACGAGAGATGCCTTACTCTCACATGAATGCTGTATGAATATTGGAGACTCAATGATAACTCATTGCGGTGCTTAATTCTTTCCAGCCACATCTGTTTTGTGGAACTCCTTGTCTTCCTCTATTTTCCCTGCAGTATTTAATCTTCCTCTCTTTAAGTCCCGCGTCTGCGCCCACCTGAAAGAATTGCGTTAGGCAAGGGACTGGGTGGGTTTACTTTCCACTTATTTTTTTGTTTTTCCTCTTGTTATTTTTTTGTTTTATTTTTTATTTTTTATTTTTTTGCCCCTCCTTTTCAAATGTGCTCTGCCCATGTGTTTTGGCATCCTTTAAAAAAATATATATATATATATATATATATATATATATATATATATATATATATATATATATATATATATATATATATATAGTATATATATAAATATACATATATATATATATATATATATATATATATATATATATATCAGGGGGTTTCCTCCATAAGTGCTAGGTGTGCGCCGCACCCCCTATAAAAGCTAATTAGTTTTTTTTAGTTACACTTTTGATATAAGGGAATATCTGTTCAAATGAAGATAGTTTTGTACACAATTATTTAATAAAATATTAAAAATTAAATGCTCCTAAACTCTAATAGCTTATTTTATACAGTAGTTACCGTATCAAAAAGGAAGCTTTTCATGTGCGCTAAAAAATTCGAACAGCTTATATCTCGTCCGTCCGTGCTATTTCACGGTCGTTCGCTCACTCTGTTTTTCATTCAATGACCAAAACAAGTTCTTTAATGAAACAGGATTTTTGGTACAGACCTTAATTTATATGTTATCGTGGTTTATATATATATATATATATATATATAGGAGATATAAAGAGAGTAGATATATATATATATATATATATATATATATATATATATATATATATATATATATATATATATATATATATATATATATATATATATATATATATAATATATATATATATATATATATATATATATATATATATATATATATATATATTTATTATTATATATATATATATATATATATAATATATATATATAATATATATATATATTAGATATATATATTATATATATACATTATATATATATTATTTCTATATATATATATATATGTTATTATATATATATATATATATATATATATTATATATATATATATATATATATATATATATTATATGGTTTATATATATATATATATATATATATATATATATATATATATATATATATATATTATTATATATATATATGATATATATATTATATTATATATATTATTATTATATATATATATTATTAATATTATTACATATATACATTGTCTGTAACCGGTAGGAAAAAAGAATTATATATATTATATACATATTATTATTATATTATTATTATTATTATTATATATACATATACATATATATTATATATTTATATATATATATATATATATATATATATACATATATATATATATATATATATATATATATATATATATATATATATATATATACATATATAGCACAACTTATCCCCAAATCAGAAACGTTGCCGGATACGAAAAAAAGTACATATATATATATATTATTATTATTATTATTATATATTATATTATTATATATATATATATATATATATATATATATATTATTATTTATTATATATATATATATATATATATATATATATATATATATATGTATTTATATATATATAAAGATATATATATATATATATATATATATATATATATATATATATATATATATATATATATATATATATATATATATATATATATATATATATATACAGAAATCGAAATTCAAAATTACAATTATTCCCATAAACTCCCATGATAAAGATGACAAATAATATTTATTTTATATGCATTTAATCAAATGTAGAAAACATCCTCAACATCCTCATTTTTCAAAAGAGGATGCGGATGCGGATGTGCCGTTAAGTGAGGATGCGGATGCGGATGTCAATTTAGGTTATATATAAAAAGTAAAAATATATATATATGTTATATGTTATTATTACTATAATATATTATATGTATTATTATTATATATATATTTTTATATAAAATATTTATATATATTTATATATATACTATTATATATTATATATATATTTAAATATATGGATATATATATATATGTATATATATATAAAGATAGATATAGACAAGAATATATATATATATCTAAATATATATATATATATATATATATATATATATATATATATATATATATATATATATATATATATATATATTATTATTATATATAGAGAGAGAGAGAGAGAGAGAGAGAGAGAGAGAGAGAGAGAGAGAGAGAGAGTAAAAAGTGAAAAAGAGAGAGTGAGAGAGAATAGTGATAAAATGTAAAGCAAAACAAACACATTATTAGTATTTAACATTTAATAACGATGAAATGGATTAAAAGGTTGATTACTTTCCAATCAAAGAATTCTCTCAACCAAACTTTGAACGAACTCGGTTAAAAATTTTATTTTTTTAATCTCTTTTTAATTCCTTTAAGTGGAAAAAGAAGAGTTCAAAAACTTTAAAAAAAAATCAAAAGTTTTACGACCTTTTTCATAAATAATTCCACGTTTCTCTGTAACGTTCGATTTTCCTGAGTCGGTCTTAGTTTTATGGCGCTCTTCCATAAAAGTTCTTCCCTCCTTTCATATTAATTAGACACAGCCATTTAGGTCGAAAACATAAATGCAAATATCTAATTTCTATCTTCCATTGCTGCTATTAAGTACAATAATATATTCTCAATAAAATTATTCGCATCTCTCTCCTTAACTATTTTACTGTAAAATTAATTAATAATTACTTATAGGCTTGATAATGTTATAAAGGATGTATATGGATAATTAGCCGAAGGCGTAAGCTTAGGCTTAAGGTGTAATGGATGAAATATATGGTGAATTCCTATAATATAAATGAGGATCGGTGGTGCTGCAGCATCTGTAGTCTTATATATTGTTGACGGTATCAAGTTCTGTTTGTGAAGGACTCAAGGATATATGCGAGGAATTGTTCTGTGGTCCTGTTGGGTCTGAACTGGCTTGGTAAAATTAATATTGGTTCTGGTGGATCTTCTATTGGTTCAAAATCTAATGTCTGCTATTCTTGTTTGTAATGATTGCGCTCCTTAATGGCAAGTTATAATCCATATATGGTCCTTTGGACTTATATGTTCTCATAGCATACTATCTTTTCTTATGTGTATTATATTTTCTTTGGTCAATAGTATATTTTAAATTATCAATTCAGAGCTGGTATTTGTTTTTGTAAAAGATCTTTGACCACCTCTCTGTCTTTCGGTGTCTATAGTGTTGCTTGAATGGATATCTCATGTACTATAGTCTTCTTCCCCATCTCAAAAAGAATTATTCCCTCTTCATATTTACATTGTACTCTTCCCTTATTATATTTCTTACGTTTCCCCATATTCATAAGTTTCTTCTCCACACGAGACCGGTTCGATCTCGTTCCACACTATTCACTTTACATACTTGTAAGAAGTTGCTAGGGTCGAACTTTACTACCTTTTCATTTCGTTGTCTTTCGACATAACACCGCGGAAGAATTGGTAATATATTAATTGATGCTTAGTAATTTATTCCGCCAAATCATGATTAATACCTCAATTTTTTGCGTAGATTACGATTTGCTTCCGAAAGGGTTGGGGTTGTTACGTAGGCTTATTCATTTGTTTAGTGTAAGTTGAATCTGCATCTGTTGTGATTTTTATAACTCGCTCTCATATAGTGGCTGCGAAGTATCATTTTGTCCATTTCACCTATGGTTCTGGATGAGTCCTCATGCGAAGTTGTGCTCCGTATCTTATTAACAGGTTACATGGGGTACCAGTGGCTGGCGGCAGCGCAATATTGCAGGTGGGCCATCCAAGATGACATAGGGAAATTTTTGATTTTGGACATATAAGAAGTCGTTCACATTTACAGCAATCGTCTTCATAATTTTTCTCTCGTTATCGGTTTACGGTTCGTCTTCTCCTCGTCATCATCTCTTAATGGATTATTGTCAATAATTATATTGTGAGGTCGTGCGTTGTGCGGTTTCTGATCGTAGCTGTAGGTTGTATAGTGATAGTTACTGCCTTATTGCAAAGACCTTAATTAATATTATATATATGTTTACGTTTATTTTATTTAATCTGTGTGTGGAGTCTCGTGGTGGTCGTAAGTTCGGGTGAGTGTCTTCTTCTCAGGAGTGGTGTTAGTTCTATTATTGATCTTTGGAGATACATATTTATCTTATCCTTAATACTATGATCGTGCTTCGCATTATTAGGATACTCATATACTAGCTTAAATATTATTAGAAGTTTTTGCTAGATTTTCCATCTACTTAAATACATCAGGCCTAAATGAAATTATAATAATATATATATATATATATATATATGTTATAATATAATATAGTAGTTATTAATATATATTATATATATATAATCTTATTATATATATTATAATAGTATATATTTTATATATATTTTATATGAGTATTTTTAAATGTTTATATATGTAAAAACTTTATTACGTCTCAAAATGTAGATAAATATATAAATATATATATTATATATTTAATATTTATATATATAATATATGTTATAATATAATATAAAACTATATTTTATAGGCCTTTGTATATTATATATGTTAAATGTAAATGTAAAAATCACACACAAAAAGAAATTGTCACCTATATATATTATATTATGTTAGGGAAAAATACTGGATGATTATAATTATATATATTTAATTTGTATATTATACTATATATTTATAATACTTGCTAAGATCTCATCTACTTATTATTCACCCTTTTATACTTTAAAGAAATCGGGTATTTTTAAATTTGACGTAGGGGGCTCGAGAAAGTATGACTCTATGGTGTTTTGATATAAAATGCAAACAAGTATTACACAACGTGAATATGACATGAATATACCAGATTGTTATTAAAGAGTAGTCGTTCTGCTCATAAAAAAATTAAAAGTTAAACTTTTCTACGTTAGTAAAAGCAAGACACATGCTTTATAGTTCATTATATTTATATTAGCCATTTTGAATATTGTAGTATATTTAATTTAATATAAATATAAAATCATATTATATATTTTATGTTTTATTCAGATGTAAATCTCAATTAATACTTGTTCTACTTTTTTCTGAAATAATGTTTAAGAATATAACGATTTATTTCAATTTATGGGCTGTATAAATATGCAAAGTGGCTTTAAGCAAGAATATTATTTATAAGACTTGGTTTGTAGGCAAATTGAGATGGTTTTATTGTTAAAAACAAAAATAGTGTTCTTTCTTTTAACTATTTCTTAGAGCGACAATTATTAGGATTGATTTTCTATTGATAATGAGGATTGGATTTATTGTGTAAAATAGGCGAATGCATTACTATAATCGCGTAAAGTTTTTCTAAAATTACTTTTAAGGGATTTTTAATGATTAACTGCTCAGTATTTATCTTAAGTACTTGTGGCAAGATTTTATGTGCATAAAATATTAATGATGATATGATTAAGGAAGCAGATGAGTAAAGCGATAGGAAACCGCCTTCAAGAAGCTAACCAAAGAAAGTTTTTAATATGTATGAAGTTGGATTTATGGATGGTGAACGAGGACCAAGAAACTCAGAAGATACTCAGAAGAGTTAAATGAAAATTAGACTGACATTTTTACCCATAGATGGAGCGATTTGACCTTGCTTACTTTATGGGTTTCCTTCTTGGGTTTTAGACAGTCTTGTTGTTAATGAAAATTTTAGGAGTTTTGTTTAGTGGTAATAAACGATTTGTCTGGGCTTATATTATATGACGTCACAATATAGGAAATACTTTTTTTAATTTTGAAATTATTTGAATTTCATTTTCTGATCGGATGTTATGGGCAGAATAAAGCAATTCTTTCTTCCGGATAGGATTTGCTTAGGATTTTAATAATTCAGCTCTAATGATGCGCTTTGCACGCTGCATGCGACCTGTTTCATTATAAGTGAGTTAAGATGAGACGCCAATGACGGGCTGCACGTTATTTGCTTTATTATTCTAGGGTCTTTTTCTGTTTACGACAGGTTTTTCAAAACCTACTTTTTGAAACACCTTATACCGCTTATGATGCGTGGATGATGTTTAAGAAGATTTCTCGGGTTATTAGCCTAAAGGGTGTTTTTCAATATATTATAATAAGCGGTTTTAGTAAAACTGCAGCTCTATTAATGAATAAAAAGTCCTATCACGCTCTTAAGGTATTCCTGGCTTTATGATAACTATCTTGAAGAAATGTTATGAAACTTTCTTCAGTTTTAATTCCTTTATTCTATAGTTCTAATATTTACATAATAGTTAATTGTCGTAATTTATGAAGTTAAGGAATTAAATTCATGTAGTGCTTTCAGAAACGTTAATAACGTCATATTTCAAAAAAGTTTTTAGCCAATGTTAATATGTTTATTATTGAGTTAGGATTATGTTAGCAATAAGTTCAGTAATTTAAAGTAACATTTAAAAGTTCATTAAACAAATACTTTATAGATAAAAGCCAGACTTCGTACTTGTAAAATCTTTACTGTAAAATAGAATTCAGCTGGATATAATAATATAATATTTTTTAGTTATGTATATATATATAAATTATTTGTCACCAAACATATATATAATATATAATATATTATATTTATACTTATATTAATATATAGTTTTAATTTCACTGCTATATATCTATATAATATATATATTATATATATATATTTATATATATATTATATTTATATTAATATATTATATATGTTAATATATTATTATATATAGTTTATTATATATTTATATGTTATATATAATTATATATTTATAGTTTATATATATAATATTATTTTATATTTTATAAATAGTTACAACATATGCGTTCATAGTAATTTAAGTAATTCACAAATGTTTTTCGGGTGTTATAATGTGTCTAATTTATATGGGTATGCAAAAAAAAAGTAATTTATAATTTTTATTCGCGTTACACATAAAATGTACATAATTTGGGTGTTTCTGGCACACACGTAAATATATCTTTTTAGCCCAGTCGCCTGGTTCACACATAGTCATTAAGTTTAGTGATGATTAAATTGTTTAGAATAACTATTCATTATCTCAAAAAAATGACGTAGGTATGAATATTCTGTGACGCTAAAATGACGTATTACTATTGTCTAGAATTGGAACGGCGAATTCTTTCATTATATTATTTGAAATTCATAATTATATTATATTTTATATTATTCACTATTATTATGATTATTAAAATATTATTATAATTTTAATTTTCAGTAATCATTATTCATTATATAATATTATTATTGGTCTTATTATTTTCATATTATTTTTTATTATGAAATCATAACACAGGTAATACTCTTAAATAATTCGATTTATTACTTTATTTGGCAAATATAACTTGTTTTGCCAGTAGAATGGCTTTTAGACTGGCCACATAATTTTGGAATAAGGAAATAAGAATAGTAATATATATATCTTAAAAGTTTTGAGCAATGTTTAATTCTCTCATAAAGTTTGAAAATAAATTTTAAATTTTTCTGCGGCCATTTTTTAGAGGATGATTTTCCTCAAACTCGATGATCTTACGTTGCAAACAGTATGTAAGTTAGATATTGTGTGGAGGGAGGAATTTTATTTTAAAGTAATAATTAAATTTGTTTTAATAAATAACAAATGATTTTATATTTTCTTTAAAATTAATTTGAGATCGCTTTGATTTCCTTTAAAAAAAAGGAAAAAAGGGAAGTTAAAATAAAAATCTTGTAAATTTTAATAAGTGTAATTATTGAGAAAATTTTCTAAGTTCAAAATTTTTTCTGAGTTAATTTTATTTCGAATTTTCTAAGTTTAATTTTATATATAAAAAAGATGTTGTCGTAATTTCTAAGTTATTTTTTATTCGAAAATTGCTTTCTAAATTTGTTGATCAAGATTTTCTAAGTTATTGATTTTTATTGCTTAAGAAAGTCAAAGTATTTTACTTCTAAAAATATCGAAGTTATTTTATTTCAAAAAATTTTCTGAATTTAATGTTATTTAAAAATTGTTAAATAAATATGAAGAAAAAATTATCCCAATTTTATTTTTTTTTAAATCACATCGCTATTTTTATTATGAAATTTCTCTTTATTTTAATTCGAAAATTTTCTAAGTTAATATTAGATTTAAAATTTTTTAAGTTAAAATTATTCCGAATTTTTTTCTAAGTTATTTTTGTAATGTCCTTTCATTATATATATAGAATTAAACTCGTTTTTTCTTTTGTATAGTAGTTGGTGTTGTCGGCATAATGGGTGAGTTTCCTTAACCACCATCCTGTTATATAACCTTAGATGTTTATCGAAATCTAATTTTTGATTTAGCAACGAGGATGGGTTCAGCTGTAAATTGTTCAAATGAATCAAGGTATATAGAAAGAACGTAATTTTATGCAAAAAGAAAGTTAATATGAAGTCTATTGTCGCAATAGTGGAAAAACCTTGGGGAAAAACGTGTGAAATTTTAAATATGTGAGATATTATCCATATGGCCTTGGAGTTTTAAGTCATTTGTGTTTATTTTGACAATAGTGTTTATATACACACTATTATTATTTTAATTCTTTTATGGGATTTCTATATCCTGTTGGGTTTTCAATTAAGCATCGACTTTCAATAGATTTGCTAAGCTCGAAATATTATATATATAATTATTATAATATATATAGTACTATATATACTATATTATATTGAGTGGATATAATATATATATATATAGTATTATATATTATATATTATATATATAATATTATTATATATATATATATTATAGACATCCCTATCCAAAGAAAAAAATTTTTTATAAAAATCAACATTGAAG
>JABUQX010057996.1:0-15000 GCA_015478945.1 Trachelipus rathkii
AAGTGAACAAAGCGTGTTCAGACAACATAAGAACACATAAGCCCACAGTCCAAATACAGAATCTGAAAATAAACAAAAAACATAAAAACCTCATACTTTTAACTTCTCTCGCCGCACCTTTTTTCCTCACAATCTCTTTATTATCCCTTCACATCTACCCTTCTTCGGTAAACACATCAGCTAACTGCTCTTTCGTACTTACCCACACTACTTTCTTTATATCACCATCTTCTACATATTCCTTCATCCACATGATATTCACTCTCAAAGGTTTGCTCTCAACTGGTGTTGCCGAGTAAACCGCACTCTGCAGAGTTTTACTATCAGTATACATCACCACTTTCAACCCTAAACCACCAAATATTTCTTCCCAAACGTTCACCATGTGTATTCCCTCTAGTGCGCCTTCAACCAAAGCCATAGCCTCAGCCTCAATAGTAGACCTCGCCACCCTACGCATACATTTAGACTCCACACAATAGGACACCTATTCCCACAACCATCCTTTATCGACACAATATAACCCCCTTGCGGATGCACTCTTCCTTCCGTTCCATAAGACGCATCTGTATACACCTCTATTTCAACATCTCTTCCTAATTTCGCCAACCATATCCCCATTTTTTCATTTTTCATTCTTCTCGCCATACCAATCAGCTTCCTCATTTCCTCTACTTTACCCCCCCTTTAAAATACCTGCTTCTGTCACTCACCGCAAAACAAAGATCAGGTCTAGTCTGACCACATAACCAATTCATTTGCCCCACCAAAGACCTATACTCAGTTAATTCGTTTTCTTCCATGTCCCTATTACCATAATATTCACGATTATCCGGTATATTTATTCCTTCCATATACTTCTCCTGCTCCAACCACACACCACTCTTTTCATCATGTATCTTTACCCCTATGTACTTGAAACTCTGTCTTTCTTCAGAACCTATTTCCAGTTTCTTTCCATTCTTTGATCACGGTATTTAACAAACCTTTCCCAATCCCCAAAACAAAAATCAATCAACATGTGTACACCATGATCCCTATAACTACTCTTTCTCCTTTCCACCATAAAAAACACATATCTAACTTGCTTCGAACACCCCCTAACCTATAATCACTGCGCTACCTTTCATACCACGCGCTAGCAGCATTCCTTCAACCCATACAACCGTTTTTCTTCAATTCCCAAACCTACTTCTCCTTCGCTTCTTCTTGGAAGGCCATCTACCATATTTTCCTTTTTACCTATCACCCTGTAATACGGTCGTTTACTATTCAATTGATTACAAATCCCCTTCACGCTTATTAATAGCTAAGACATAGTCTAACACTTCCACCGAAGTAACACTAGTGCCTCCGGTTACAAGTTCTCTGCCCAATTTCCTCCAACCCCTAAGCTACCAGTGCCTTCGCTTTACATATCCCTGTCCCCAATACTTTAATCTGTTATAATACCCATCTCATAGAGATTTTCTTTTGTCCAACATCCTTTACCCTCCTATACACATCCTTCACCCCCCAATTATCAATTTCCTTCAGTTTTGCTTGTAATACTCTCTCGTCATCACAATCCCCTATCCAAACCTCTTCCTGCTCCTCTCTATACACCTCCAACACCTTACCATCAATCATAAAATCAATAGTTTACACTCACCAGCGTTCATCAATTCGCTAATCGATCAAGAATCGATCTTTGCAATGGTCGCTTAACCAGCCCTACCTAAAACTTCACATCTAGTTTTCCTCCGTATCTTATTCGGCATGTGTACCTCTTACCACCTTAATCCTTCTCCACCCTTCTCTATCTTCGCATCTTTCTTATCTTCCTCTCTTCAGTTCTGTTTTCAGTCCACTTCTTACACAACATGTTTCCACAGGTGTTCGATCACTTCGTATCCTCAATTCACCTCAAACACCACTCCCTAACGGGTGTTTCACACCAGCGTCCACTTCTTTTTCTCTTCCTCACCTTACTTCTTTAGGTTAGCCTGCATACTAGTGATATGAACCCTAGCAACGTCCTTAACGTACGCGACTGTTTTTCCACAATAACCGTCTACCAATCTCTGCCAATTAGCTTTTGCTGGCCCCTCCACTGTTTATCTACTTCCCTTTTCAAATATACAATATCCTCGCTCTGAGTAGTTCCAGATGGGGATCACGTATTTGGCCCTTCATTGCTCTCTTTACCCGTTCATCTGATTCTTGCTGAATGTGTGTTTTTCTAGCCAAAGAATGATATGCCTTAAAGATTATGCAACAAAGCATTCACTTCAACACCTAACACGCCTACACTTTCCTCACTTTCATCTGTGCAATTAGGGAACGGCATTTTTTTCCATATACCAAATGATCTTGTGGAATAAGCCCACTCTTTTAAATTGAACCAGACATTTTAGCCGAAACCGCTCCAATAAGATGACTCAGCTTTGTCCGCTCCTTTCATCGACATCTTTCCCATGCCGTCACTTAAGTAAACCACCATCTTCTCAACACTGTCCAGTTCCATTGCAACCTGATAATAACCTTTCACTAGATCTGACCTTTGTCACTAAGGATTTTCATCTCTATTTGGAACTCTAGCCCATCGTCACTAAAAAACCTCTTAGGTTGCTCCCAAAACATGATCCACTTTTGTCAATATCACTCCTACATCTCTTGGTTCTTTACTCTCTACCCAAGCACCTAGCCCTGACAAAACGGTTCCAAGATCCACATCACAATAAATCTTTGACAATTCATCACCGAGCTCCATCCCACGTCTCATTCAAAAACCTCTTGGCTAGAGTAAACCCACAAACTGGACGCTCGAGTCTTTGGGATATTTAATGCGCTTGCATTCTCCACTAACTCTGACTTAAAATACACTCCTGTATACTATTACCCTCATCTCTACCCCACTCTTCTCCATAAGCATCCCTCATCAATTTCCATAATCTATTTCTGCTTGGGTGACCAAATTGTATATGTTGAAGTTTAGTGTCAATCTTGCTCTCTCCGACTTGCTTTGAGTTCAACTCTCTTTTAACATTACCCTACTCCACCAACTCCTCTCTTCAAACACACCACCGCCGAAAGCGTAACTTAAAATACCCTTATCATTTATCCTAAACACGAACTCTATCCCTCCAATTCACGTAAGGAACCACACGTGATTAATGCATCATCCTTAATTGTACACCAAGATTTTTACGACTGCATATACCTAATAACCAGGTAAATCCCTTGACTAACTCAGTTCTCAACAAAAACCTCCTACCTTTTATACAACATGGAACTAGATAACGCTTCACACTTTTAGGTAGTTCCCATAAACATAACTCACATCTCGTATTTGTCCATAGTTTCTTCATCTTTTTTCTCTCTCTTCCTTACTGAAACTACCCATTAAACGGCCTAGTCACTTTTCACAAAACATTCTTTGAAACACCCTGTATCACTAATTGCAACATATAGACTCATATCCCAATCATACTCTCACTCTTTGCTCATACAAATATTCTTCTCATCTTTCTTACCTTCCTCACTTGTTTTCTACCCCCCCACTTACTTCATCCTGCGCATCATCTCTCTTCTCCTCGTCACTATACTGAAAACAGAGCCTCTCTGAAAACCTGAATATTCCTTCGGAACAATAGCCGAGCAAAATGGTATTTAATGAACTACATATACAAACTTCATTATCTGTCCATATCTTATTTTTCTATAGTTCTTTTTATCACCGACCAAAAATTGATTCTTTTCCTCTCCCATTCTCATACTTCTCTTGTCATACCTACAATCGACTCCCCCAATCCACTATCCCCTGCTTTCAACTGTCTCACTTTTTCTATCCCACATCCAACTCAATAAACCTCCTTGAAATCTAAATACCACCGCACCTTGTAACCACAATATGCTAACACCCATCTGTCTGAACCCTGTCCACAATTTGTCCCTCTAACAAATGCACACATTCAAGTCCTCACCTCAAACAAACTTCCACACCACTACATCTCCTCCATAACCTCATAGCTATCACATTCTCTTAGTTCTCATTGTCCTGTCTTTTCACATAAAAGAACTTCCAATTTCTTCATAGCCTATCTTTGTTCTAATAGAAATGCTTGACAATTTAACAAACACTTTCACACCTTTAAAAATATCCAAATCTTTTACTTTCAAATCACATACAGACTCAAAAACTCTTTCCCAACTCAATATTAATTTCACCTCAGGAATCAGTCACAGTTCTTACCTCCACTAAGTAACCTCACTCCACTCCCTTCTTCCCACAACTCATATTCATTTGGGATTAAACCCCTTCTCCATTAAACACCGGACACAACCTTCTGTTCACCCTTTCAACTTATCACTCTTTTTTCCGTCCATTGTTAACACACGTCCCCCAGAGCGTAGCTTCGAACTACGCTCTGCTACCACTGATTAAATTAAAGGCCTATCAAAACTGTTACACAAGTAATCACACCCACCTCTTTTTAACCATATGACGGATTCCTTTCTCTGTGTAAACAGTATATACAAATAAAACGTACTTTTCTTATTTTAGCTACCACCTGTACGCTATTGGGGTTAGTACACTATACAAGGGATACAATATACGTTATAAACGAATAGTTTTGGAATTATCCGTCAATATTGTACACAGGCACCCTCGCCCGGCCCGAGCGGAAACCGCTTGTGTAGAACCTGTGGTTCTATTCCTCCCTACTCGGTGTTCCACCTACAAGAGGAAACCTATCCAAATCCCTGATTTCCTTTGTCTTTAAAATAACTCTTGGTCCAAATACCACCATCTATCCTGGAAAGAAGAAACAAGCAGTTAAATACTATAAAAGAAATAACAAAAAATTTGCTTATAACATAGCTTTGTACATCAGCGTGCATGCTCATTTCAATAGATCTTCACATAGTAGCAGCAAAAGCCGTGCAAGGACAACAACAGAAACACATAATGCCCAAGCCAAAACAGCATGCTGAAAATAAACAAAAACATAAAAACTCTCAATTATTATTATTTTTAGTATTAGTAGATGTATTATTTTTAAATAGGGTGCTATCACCTGGTGGAGCAGTCGACATTCCTAATAAGAAAGACTTGAAAGATGGACGCAAAGTTGATTTTGCTCTTTATCCTTCAGTGAGTTACAAGAGTCTCTTGAACCATTTTGTGAAACTACCTATTTAAGATTGAACTATATCAGGGAAACTATTTTTTCTGTAAGTACTTTCTGATGTCTCTTTTGTTTTTTGTTTATTTGTTAATACTCTTCACCTAGAAAAAAAATGAAAAATGCTTAGCTTTGCTTCTTGAAACTATGTTGTTCTTATTAATATAAAGTGTTGGGAACTTTATTTTGATTTAATTATTAGAGGAATAGAATATTTAGTGGGAAAAGTGATTCATAGAATGTTAAGTGATTGATCGTTATTTCTATTGTTTTTTGTGGAAGGAAAAATTTTACAAGAATAATAAATGGTTATCAAAATCTATATGACTAACCCAATTTATAGAATAGAAAGGTGATTGTTATATTATGTTAAGCAAACAATCACGAATAACATTAAAAAAAATGGATTTCTTTATAAAACCTGAGTTTTTAGAGTTTTAAGTAAAACTATTTTAAATGTACTATTAGAATAGTTATTATAAAATTAATATTAAACTTAACTTTAATTTAATAAGTAATATCTTTTCGAGGACTATTTAATGAGCAATTGTCTTCTAAATAAGGAATACTAAGTTCCTTATTGTAAGTACACAATAAAACGTCAAAAAATGGTTTTGAAACACTGGCAATTAATTAGTATTGTCCATTATTCCACAATAAGGATTATTGACGTATAGCAATTAGTATTGCCCATTTTTAAGAATGTTAATTAAAGCCTATGAGTAAGGAATCTTCCAAAAAGTCCTCGAATTAAAAATGTTCCATAAATTAACAACGTTGTAAGGTGGCAATTAGGATTGCCCACAATTTAAGAATTATCCAATAATAAAATGAATCCAATATAAAAACAAAGTTGAGTTCAATATAACTACTTGAATCCAATATAAAAATACGTTTGTAAGGTGGCAATTGGGATTGCCCACAATTAAGATTATTGAATAAGGCCTATGAATAAGACCCCGAATAAGAAAGTTGAATTTAAGGGTTCATTTTCTAGTATGCATTCGATTTCAGAGGCAGCGATCAGTGATCTTATGAATAATAAATTCTCACTAAATTAAACGTGTCATTATATTTAAGACACATTTTAGATAAACTCATATTATAAACTTAATTCCGCTCTATTATTACTGTCTTTTTCTATAATATTATCTATTGATTTCAATTTTGAAATAACACATTCATATTATTTCACAATGCTTGAATGATGACATATAAATAACTGTTATAAAAACTCAATTTAAGAAATACCAAATAATAGAAGCACTTCAATTTTTGGATATATATATGGAATAATAATCGTATCACTTTTATGATTATAAATTTTATGTAAATGTTGAAATTTATAGAAAAATCGTACGAAAATAAAAGGCTTTAAATTTTTACCTATAAACTATCTGACTTTTTTACACTTGACTTAATGATATAATTATTTATGGGCTTCTACATATATAATAAAAACAAATAGCCTTTGAAATGACTGATTTCTATTAAAATGTGTCATATTAGAACAATAATCAACTTAGTTATGATTTTATCGCTTTTTTTAGCTTTTTGAAATAGCAGATTATCAATGAAACACATTATTTTTTCAACATGCCTAAGATTGATTACCGGTTTTATCAATAATATTAACATCAATAGAATTAATACCAATAATTTTCAAATATGAATTGAATATTTCAGAGAAAATTTTGATACTTTTTAGGAGTTCTAAATTTGTAATGTGAAAAACTTAAGAGGGAAAAAGCGTAATGTTTTAGAAGTTAAATTTTTTTTTATTAAAATGCATTTTTTGAAATCATAATTGATACAATTTAGGTATTAATTAAAATATACAAATATTGAAATTATCATTAATACAAAGGTAATTTAAAGATACTACATACGGCGATAAAACTATTATTAAACAAATTTACAGCCTTTTCTGTTGTTGAAATTGTATGTAAGGTATAACTTATTCATAATGATAAAACACATCATTTTTTCATAAATACTAAAAATCCCGTTAAAAACTTAATTGTAATGGTAAATTATAACCTATATATATAATTTTTAAATAGTTGAATATTTATTATTTACCTTGTTTCTTGTAGAGTAGTATTTGAGTTGTATGTATCAATGATATAAAAAATTAGATAATAAGTTACGTATTATATTAGATATTTATAAATGTATTTATTAATAACAGCTTTTCATTAAAACTTTTATTATTATTATTTGTATTTTATAAAGATAAACTGGGTATCAATAAAATATTATACACTTTCATTATTGATACTCAGTTGTTAAAATAGAAACTAAATTTCTTTTAATTTTTTTTTTTTTTTTTAAAGTTATGATGCAGCTTTGGATAAAGAACTTTATAAACTAAGCGTAGTTTAATGTGAAAACTCTGATATCTAATTTCCGTATAAAGATTTGTTTTTGCCAACACGAAACAGATTTTGTTTACGAAATTCGTGACAATTCCGCAGAAATCCTCAAAAACAATGAAGAAACCAATTTATTAAAAAGCTGTTCGTGATCTTGACTACAAAATCTTACAAAATGAATCACGTAAGGCAGTGATTCCCAACCTTTTTCAATTCACGGCACCCTATTTGAGGCTCTGGAATTTTTGAGGCACTCTTGTTACATAATATAATAATATAATAATAAATAATAATAATAATAATAATAATAATAATAATAATAATAATAATAATAATAATAATAATAATAATAATAATAATAATAATAATAATAATAATAATAGAAATTAAATTAAAATATCTAATAAACATTACCTGTTAAAAAGTTTGAAAGCTGGGGTTTGCGTTTAGAATCGATTAATAATATTAATGGAAAATTTGTGCTTGATTGCTTGGAGCACAAATATTGTATGTTAGGTCTGATGTTTGATAACGCAACACGCATATTTTCCTGAAGATTCAACAATCTATTTCTTGTTTTGCATTTTATTGTGACCATTGCAGAGAAAGCTTGTTTACAAAAGTATGATGTTGAAAATGGCAAAAGGAAACTTGTGGCTTTTTCTACTAGGTTAGGATAATCCTTTTGTATACTAAACCAAAAAGAAGCCACTGATAAGTCAGTCTTCTCAAGTTTAATTTTCAGTAAAGAATCAGCGCAAAGATCATTAAATTCGTCTCTTTCAGTAGCTGTGAAATCTAGTTCTTCATCAATATCTGCCATGTGAAATGGGGAAACAATCCACTCAAGATTCTTAACGGAAAGAGAAGGAAAGTACTTATCTACTGCATATTGCAATTTTGATAAATGATCAAGAATGAGGTCTTTTAGCTTTTCCTCGCCATTGCGTTCCGAAAATTATAAAAGGGATGGAAAATTTGAAAAATTTGAAAAATCACTTTTCTCAATTGCAGACTTCCAAGAAGCTACCTTTCTCATGAAAATTTTCATTTTATTGGTTGAAGAGACTTTTGTTTCTTGTCGTCCCTGCAATGAAGTATTTAATTCATTTAGTTTACTAAAATATCTGACAGATATGACATCTGTAAACACCAATCATCATTTTGCAGCAACCTAGAAAATGCATCATGTTTTTCTCTTTCTCAAAAAGACTTTTAGTTCCTCTTTGAGTGTGAGAACGCGGTTTAGTATTCTACCACGAGATAACCATCATACTTCTGTATGTAATAATAATGAGACATATTGTGCATCCATTTCACAACATATTTTTTCAAAGAGTCTATACTTCATAGGTCGCGATTTAATGTAATTTATCATCTTCACAACCTGATTTATAACTTCAGCGAACAGCTCACCACAATTTTTCCCTACTAGTACTTCTCTGTGCAGAAAGTAGTGAGTTATTATCAATGATCCATTTTCCTCTAAAGCTCGCGCAGTAAATCCTTTATACTTTCCTGTCATTGATGGTGCACCATCAGTACATATTCCACAACAGTCGTTCCATGAAAGACTATGGTTATTGAGATAGGAAAAGAGACGGAATCGAAATAATCGGCCCGGTACTAGTTGTTCCAACTCTTTGCAAACAAAAAACCTGCTCCACGATATATTTACCGTCAATAAATCTACAGAATCCAAGAAGCTGATTTTTGGCAGTAATATCAGTACTTTCATCTATTTGTAAACAAATTTATGGCGAGTTTTTATTTTATCTATGACTCGTACATTTATATTTAATGACATTTCAAATATTCTACATCTAATCGTATTGTTTGAGAGAGAAAACTTTGAATTTGAATCTCCCGCATCTTGCCCAGGTATGGTTTCAACGATAATTTTGCACACCGGGATAATGAAATCCTCTCCAGTTGTATGAGATTTCAATTTCTTGGCGAGTAGTTTGGCAACTTTAAATGAAGCTTCGAGAACAGTGTCACTTTTGGTAAATCTCTTCAACATTCTATTACCAATTTTCTCTTGATTTTCTAATAGCCTTGAAAAATATGAGCCGGGTTTCTGGGATACAACTGGGTGCTTCGTAGCAAGATATTTCTTAAGTTTGCTGGGGACTATGGCTTCATTGCTTAGCGTTTCACTACACACTAAGCACAGGGGACGTGGATTATCTGCATCGTTGTTTCATGAAAATCCGTAAGACAAATAACTCCAAATACGCTCTTTTCTTTAAAAGAAATTCTTTTGATGTTGAAGATCCAGGAATGATAATGTTCAAATTACTCTCACTTAAAGTAGGTGGTACAAGTTCGCTCTCCTCGAGTTTACGTTTTCTTATTACAAACTTATCCATTTCAGAATTGATCACTTATGTAACACTTCACAACCCTAGTAACATTAATTAATTTATTTACTTATTGACTCTACTTCAGGGAGTCTACCCCATAGCACCAAAGTTCTTCTGTGAGGCATTATATATATATATTATATAATAATATATATATATATATATATATAATATATATATATATATATATATATAAACAAAATATAATATATATACTATATATATATATATATATATATATATATATATATATATATATATATATATATATATAAATAAATCTTTCAATAGAGAGAGAGAGATTAAAGCCTTTTTAAAGAATTTTTGCCTAATAAATTGAAAACGTAATTTCATTAAAATGGTTAAAGATGTTACAATTAGATTAAAATCACGCGGCACCCCTGACAGATCTCGCGGCACACCTACGTGCCGCGGCACACCGGTTGGGAATCTCTGATATATATAGTTAATTTTTTAAAAATTTCCGACATTTCATTTTAATTCCTCTTAATAGTTAAAAAAAAATAAAAATAAATAAATACATTTGATAATAATATATTAAAATAGAAAAGTACATACCTAAAAATAAATTATATTATATATATATTATATAATATATAATATATATAACAAATATATATATATATAAGATAGCAATATATATATATATAGGCAAATTTGTAGAAACTGTACTGTGACTAGTGAGGATATAGTCAATCACCTCACAAGGCTAGCGTACAACCTGAACCTCATAAGTTTCCTGATCACAAACTGGTATAATAATGAAAATTAATTTAGGTTAATTTTAAGGTTAGGTCAATTAAATAAGGTTAGGAAAATGTTAGGTAAGCTTGATGGTGAGAAGGAATGAGGTGGGTTAAGTTAGGTACACTCGGTAGTTCACAGTAAAACATTACTAGAATTTGCCATAATATATAATATAGTATATATATATATATATAATATATATATTATATATATATATATATACTATATATATTATATATATATATATAATATATATATATATATATAGTATATATGGGTTGGGTGAGCGCCGTATATTCCACACCGCACCACGCACCACACAGTACTTCTATATTTCAAAAGCCTCACTGAATCGCATCGCATCGCATCGCACCGCACCGCAACCGCACCGCACCATTGAAATTTGATTAAAGATGAATGGATATTTCAGCATAGGGTGATGATTATTCTTTGCAAAGTTCAAGATACTGGGAATACCCTTATGATATTTAATTTCTTCCAATGAACCCCTGCCACAGGAAACTATGGATGGTTGTGGCGACAAGTGGGCCCTTTTCTGTTTTACATATTGGTCAGTTTTGAATTTTTTTTTGTTTTTTTTTAATATATTGCTACTATATGATACCAACAATGAATTTCAGTGGTAACGGACATGATTCAAAAGTTCGAAGTATTTTTAAATAATTTTTAAAAATCACATTTATGTTAAATATTATTTTAAAAATTAAATATCTCGAAAAGTACGACACTTACAGAAAAACCAATTACATATTTGGAATCAGCGTATAAAGCTTATTACAAAAATGTAAAAAAAAAAACATTTTTTTTTTAATAAATTAAATATCTCAAAAAGTACGACACTTACAGAAAAACCAATTACATATTTGGAATCAGCGTATAAAGCTTATTACAAATATTAAAAAATAAAAAAAAAAAAAAATAAAAAAAAAAATAAAAAAAAAATTAGGGGGCTCGAGCCGACGGGGGACAGAGGGGGGAACGTTTTCCATACCCCGTAGGGGAGGGGCGGAGGAACCCCGGCACCCAATAACCAGGGCGGGGGTCCGGAGCCCCTCCCCGGAGGGGGGGAAATAGTCCTACCCTGTCGTTTCCCCGGAAGGCCGAGAGACCCCGACTCCTGCCATCTTTGCGGTTTACCCTTGGGTATTCCTTTAGTTAAAAAAAAAAAAAAAAATTAAAAGTTACGGATCCGTAAAACGTAACTGGTCTTATATATTTTTTAATCATGTCCGTTACCACTGAAATATTCATTGTTGGTATCATATAGTAGCAATATATTAAAAAAAAAAAAAAAAAAATCAAAACTGACCAATATGTAAAACAGAAAAGGTCCGACAAGTGTAGTAAGCTGGCAACATAAAAAGGAAGTCACTCGAGTTACAGATGCGATGGCTAGGACATTAGAGGAGTAGCACCCGACAGGCACAACCTAGCAGGCAGTGGCGTACCGATGGGGGCGGGGGGGGGGGGCGGTCCGCCCCAGGCCCCGCTTCGGCATAGGCCCCCAAATGTTAGACTACTATTTTTCTAAATAATAAAAGACTTCTTTAATCGTGAAAATGTTTCAAAAATTGATGATGCAGCCTCATGGACATCATTGCAAATGCTTAAGTTTATTGTTGGAATGGACTTTCGTGAATCGTTGCCAAACATAACTGAGGCACTTAAACTGTTTCTTACAATTTGTGTGTCCGTGGCTTCTTGTGAGAGGAGTTTTTCAAAACTGAAATTAATTAAAAAATATCTCCACTCTACAACGAGTCAGTCTCGTTTGACAAGCTTGGCTATATTTATCAATTGAAAATGAGATTGCAAAACATGTGAATTATGATGATTTAATCCAACAATTTTCAGAAGTCAAGGCTCGCAAAAAAAAAAAAAAAACATTTTAATATGTTCCTAGTTTTTACTTTTCATTAAAATATGTTTTTTCACATTACTGTACAACATTAGCTGCGTTTCCAGAAGCCCGACTGCAGCCCGGACGGGCACACAGGCGCCCATGCATCGTTTCCAGAGCCGGTTTGCGCACTTCTACGTCATGTAAACTTCACAGTCAGGCGCCCGTTGTTAAATCCTCGAAATCGGGAATTAGTAAACGGGCGGTCGCGGATGAATATTTTGTTTACAAACAAATCTTTTAAAAAACACGTGTCGGAAATGACTTGCCAAAAGTTTTTTAATATTTTAGTTAACTTTTATGTTAAGGGTACTAATATATCGTATCATTTCATAAATTAGATACATATAAGTACAAGAGTATAATATTTTTTAATAGCTAGTGAGATTTTAATAGCAGATTTCAGTAAGTACATTTATTAGGCCACACCCAGATATCATTTTGTAAGGAGTATGGCCGATAATGACAGGCCTAAATTGAATGGATCCCGTTTAATTTTTTTAATATGCATATTCATAATATATATATATATATATATATATATATATATATATAATATACATATATATATATATATATATATATATACTGCTATATATATACTCCATATATATATATATATATACTATATATATATATATATATAGGATCATACGTCTTTGAATCACCACCTAAAAAAATGAAAATTGTAAAGTTTGTAATTCTGGGAAATACGTATATTCAATATTAGGAAAAGAAAACAAAAAAATATATCTTTCATTTTTTTTGAACTTCACAGAAAAAATTTAATATATATATATATATATATATATATATATATATATATATATATATATATATATATATATATATATATATATATATATATATATATATATATATATATACTCTCTTCTTTCGTCATTGCTACTATATATATATATATATATATATATATATATATATATATAGATAGTTAATATTTTTAATGCTCACAGTATGTAACTAGGGACCGGCAGCTCCTACAGGTAAACAAATTATATATTTGGAATCAGCGGAAGAATTCTAAGGATGGGATTTAACTTTTTTGTATTCATCAGAAATGTTTAACAATTGTTTTTATTTAGGGGCTCGAGCCGACAGAGACAATAGAGGGGGACGTTTCACCATACCGGAGGATCAGTGGAGGAACCACGACACCCCAAGACAAAAAACGAGGGGTTCCGGGACCATCCCGGAGAGGGTTAGTCCCCAAATCTCGTCCTGAGGCCGAGACCAGACTCTTACCATCTTTGCGGTTTACCCTATGGTATTCCTTTAGTTAAGGTAATACCAAAGTGTTTTTAGAGTAAAGTATTCTTTTTTTTTTTTTTTAACTAAGGAATACCCCAAGGGTCTGGAAGAATCAGGGTCTCGGCCTCCCAGTGGACGACGGGGGGACTAATCCCCCTCCGGGGATGGTCTCCAGAACCCCCGCTCTTTGGTCTTCTTTGGGTGTCGCGGGGTTCCTCCGACCATCCTCCGGGTGCAGCGGGCATCCTCTAACCACCCCAATAAAGCTCAACCTAAATATTTTTCAATATTTAAAATCCTCTCCAAGAATTTTCATTCAGGTTCAAAATATATAATTTGTTTTACTGTAAGACCTGCCGGTCCCTAGTTACATACTGTGAGCATTAAAAAAATCTGATATCTATATATATATATATATATATATATATATATATATATATATATATATATATATATATATATATATATATATATATATATATATATATATATATATATATATATATATATATACTTAAAGGAGAAATTTTTTCTCTGTGAAGTTCAAAAAAAATGGAAGATATACTTTTTTGTTTTCTTTTCCTAATATTGAATATACGTATTTCCCAGAATTACAAACTTTACAATTTTCATTTTTTTAGGTGGTGATTCAAAAGGCGTATGATCCTGTATATATATATATATATATATATATATATATATATATATATATATATATATATATATATATATATATATATATATATATATATATATATATAAAAAAGAGCTGGGGGTTGAGCGTATGTGTCTATGGCGCACTATCAATTTGTAGACGCAAACTCTTAAAGGCATATAGGGCAACAATTTTCGGACTAAGCAAAGGTGCACAGTCAATTCTCTGCGCCTATAGCCGCGCCTATGAACAGGAACAAAACATTTTTTTTACCCTTAAAAGTTAGAACTTAGAAGCGTGGCAAACTTGTATCATTCTATAAAAACCGTTTGTATGAGCTTTATATATATATATATATATATATATATATATAAATATATATATATATATATATATATATATATATATATACTTATATATATATATATATATATATATATATATATATATATATATATATATATATATATATAAC
>JABUQX010057996.1:17500-30021 GCA_015478945.1 Trachelipus rathkii
ATATATATATATATATATATATATATATATATATATATATATATATATATATATATATATATATATATATATATATTCGAATGGAATCTATTTTTAGGCTCCGGCTCAGCCTCTGGTTCCGCTATATATCTACAGTGGTTAGAGTTATCATATCGGGTTAAAATTTGGAGGGGTTAGATGGTGGGCATGGCTTTACGTCGTAGAACGAGTTACGTCCCAATGGAATACCGAAGGAGGCTATCTGCCACTAAAATCGACAAGTTCGTAGAAGACTGAAATTTGGTGGCAGGAGGATTCAAGTTGAATTTAGAAAGAGTTGGTATCGGAATCTGAGGAGTTGGCATCGGCACCGGTGCTGGAGCCGCTGCGGTGCCGAGTTAATAAGCATTCGTATAACAACAATACTGGTGTCCTTATATATGTTATCGACCCTGGAGATCTCGAATATGATAGTTATAAATCCGTATAGGGTGTCTAGGACCCCCACAAAGGGGGACCCAACTTGAAAAAAAGCACCAGAGGTGCAAAACAGAGGCAGGGAGGAAGGATGAAGGATGAATAAGGAGGGAAAGAGTGGAGAAGACTCAGAGGAGTGGGAGTTGACAGCTGCACCGGTGCGGTGCCAGTTTATTAAATATTTGTGTGGCCAGATACAATATTTGGTGTCAAAATACATGTTATTGAACCCATAGCTCGATTATGATGGTTCCAAAGTCGTAAGGGTGTCGGGGAACCCCCAGTGCGGGAGTACCCCTAGAAATGAGCAAGAGATGCATAAGAGAAGTGGAGAAAGTCGGATTCGGAGGCTGAGAAAGAGTGGAGAAGGGGTCTGAGTAGAAAGAGCCAAGGATTTGACATCATACCGGTGTTGGCTCAGTGTTGGCACAGTGCAGTGCTGAATTAATAAATAATCGTCTAGTCCCATATTAGAGTATCAAAATATATGTGTTTATAAGGACGTAGAACTCAAATATGAGGGTTGTAAGTTCGTAAATAAATAAATAAATAAACAAAAAATAAATAAAAATAAATTTAAAAAAAAAAAAAAAAGTATATTTTTTTTTTTTTATCATTTATACTTTAAAAAAATTGAGTTTTTAAAAAGCAGTAAATCAGTAAATCAAGCCACCCCTCCCTTCCTTCCTCCAAGCCTAGTCTGTTGGGTTATTGATCTATTGATCTATCGATCTATTGATTCAAGGTCATCTATTTCAGTATCATTTTTAGATAAAACATAACATAGAAATAAGTTCTTTTATACTGACCAACGAATATAATACATGCTAACGTAACAAAGTTTCACATCAATAATGCTAATGTTACCAGAACTTAGAATATAATGTACAACGTCAAACCTAACTTACGCTTTAAGCACGAATAACTGCTAACATTAACAAAGTTCCATACTTAACAACAGTAAAGTAACTAACATTGAGCGCAGAACGTAACTTACTCCACACTTTTCTAACATATCATGGATATTTTACATTAACATAGTAATATTTTACCAAATTTTTCACTTAACCTTGACTAATTATCACTTACTGATCAATGAATATATGATAACGTAACAAAGTTTCCACATCAATAAAGCAAACATGGCATCACCTGAACTACGAATATATTGTACAACGACAAACCTAACACGCTTTAAACACGAATAAACCGCTAACATTAACAAAGTTCCATACTTAACAACACCCAGGCATACAAAAAAGCGTAACCTATTCACCACTTTCTCAAACATATCTCTAACATATCGTTGTAATTTACATTAACATAGTAATATTTAACAAAAATTTATCATAACCTAACCTAATTATCATAGTGACCAACGAATAAACTGCTAACATTAACAAAGTTCCATACTTAACAACAGTAAAGTAACTAACATTGAGCGCAGAACGTAACCTACTCACACTTTTTCTAACATATCATGGATATTTTTACATTAACATAGTAATATTTAACAAAATTTTATCATAACCTTGTCTAATTATCATACTGATCAATGAATATATGCTAACGTAACAAAGTTTCCATATCAATAAAGCAAACATGGCATCACCTGAACTACGAATATTATGTACAACGACAAACCTAACACGCTTTAAACACGAATAAACCACTAACATTAACAAAGTTCCATATTTAACAACAGTAAAGTAACTAACATAGCATACAAAAACGTAACCTATTCACCACTTTCTCAAACATATTGTTAACATATCGTTGTAATTTACATTAACATAGTAACATTTAACAAAAATTTATCATAACCTAACCTAATTATCATACTGACCAACGAATATATGCTAACGTAACAAAGTTTCCACATCAATAAAGCAAACATAGCATCATCTGAACTAAGAATATAATGTACAACGACAAAACCAAACATACCTTATGCATAGAATGAAACTGTTAACTTAACAAAGTTCCATACCTAACAGCAGTAAAGTAACTAGCATAGCACACAAAAACGTAACCTATTCACCACTTTCTCAAACATATCTCTAACATATCATGGATATTTTTACATTAACATAGTAATATTTAACAAAAATTTATCATAACCTTGTCTATTTGTCATACTGATCAATGAATATATGATAACGTAACAAAGTTTTCATATCAATAAAACAAACATAGCATCAACAGAACTATGAATCATAATGTGCAATGGGGAAAACTAATAACACCTTACGCTCGAATAAACTACTAACATTAACCGAGGTTCCATGCCAACAACAGTAAAGTAACTAACAAAGCATACAAAAACAGAACAGGTACGAAGCTGATACGGTAAATATTCATTTAACAATTCAGTATCCTTTATATTATTTGTTTATTTATTTATTTATTTTATTTATTTTTAATTTCATTTCTTTAAAACTTTTTTGTTTTTAAAAAACTTTTATTTATTTTTAATTTCATTTCTTTAAAACTTTTTGTTTTTAAAAAACTTTTATTTATTTATAATTTTATTTCTTTAAAACTTTTTTGTTTTTTTAAGAAACTTATTTGTACAATTTTATTTCTTTAAAGTTTTTGTTTTACTAAAATTTTTATTCTTTTATATTTTATAACACGTAAAAAAATTTACATTTGCATACACTAAACAGTAAATCGTGAAATCCAGGCCACCCTCCTTCCCCTCCCGTCCCAACCCTGATCTAATGAGGTATTGATCTATTGATCTATTTGATCTATTGATTCACGTCATATTTCGAGTATCATGCATAGCATAAAAATAAGTTCTTTTATACTAACCTCGAATATATGTTGACATAACAAAGTTTTCACATAATTAAGCTAACATAGCATAACCTGATGTAAGAATATAATGGTATAACATCAAACCTAACATACCTTAAACACGAATAAAGCAGTCAAGCATTAAAAAGTACCATACTTAGCAGCAGGAGAAGTAGCGGCGTTTGCCTTACAGACCGTGCCATATTCACACTTTTTTTCAAACATATCTCTAACAAATCATCTACTTTACATTAACATAGTAACATTTAACAAAAAAATTTATCATAACCCAACCTAATTATCATACTGACTAACGAATATATGCTAACGCAACAAAGTTTTCACATCAGTAAAGCTAACATATATAACCTGAACTAAGAATATAATGTACGCCCCAAAACCTAACACATCTTAAACACGAATAAACAGTTAATATTTACAAAGTTTCATACTTAACAACAGTAAAGTAACTAACATTACTTACCAGAACGTACCCTATTCACTTTTTCAAACTATATCTCTAACTTATACATGCTGTTTTACATTAACATAGTAACATTTAACAATAATTTACCATAACATAACCTAATTATCATACTGGCCAACGAATATATGCTAACGTAACAAAGTTTTCACATCAATAAAGCTAACATATCATAGCTCAGACTGGAATACAAATCACGCCGAACTCTAATATACAGCTCGATCTAAACTGCCTAGTGTCAAACAGTTCTATCTCATTAACAGTAATATAATGTTGCCTTTGGACTGGACCAAGTTTAGTATAGTGTGATATGTTTATAGATAGGCCACTCATATGTTTGTTATTATATTATTATTATTATTGTTATTCATTATTAAAACTTTTTTTTAAAAAACTTTTATTTATTTTTAATTTCATTTCTTTAAAACTTTGTTTTTAAAAAACTTTTATTTATTTTTAATTTCATTTCTTTAAAACTTTTTGTTTTTAAAAAATTTTATTTATTTTAATTTTATTTCTTAAAAGTTTTTGTTTTAAAAAAAAAACTAAGTGATTCTAATTTTATTTCTTTAAAACTTTTGTTTTTACTAACAATTTATTCTTTTTATGTTTATAACGTAAAAAATTTACATTTTTACATATAATATAGCAGTAAAACAGTAAATCAAACCACACACCCACCATCCCCAACCCATCTGCATGATCTATCCAGATCTATTGATCTATTGGGATAACCAACTAACATAACAAGTTTACCCACAGTAGTTAAACTAGGAACATATACGCCTTTTTAACTAAGATTTTTAAATATGTCGCTACACTATGACTTAAACCAATGAAAAGTTCTGTTGCCAGTATAATCATGTTTTTTTTTTATGACTTACTGACTGCAATGAAACGGCCTTATATGAATACATTAAAGCATAGTTTTATTTTGAACATATTAATTCATCTAATAAAGGGAAGTTCTGTATAAATTGAGCAAGTTCCATATATCTCTAAAGATTCAATACCCTTTGAAAGGATGTTATATATAAAGCCACCTGCAACATAAACTATTTTCTGCATATTTTAGGTTCAGCAGCACATTCGTTGTACAACTCCAGAGGAAGTAAACGTATCCATGCTGATAGTTATTAGCACACCTGTATATCGCATTATACAGTAAACACATGTTTCAGTGTAAATATCACTGGAATTACACTATGGTCTATACGTGTGTGATAAGTTCTCAAGTCCGTCGATATCGTTAAAGTGCGATGTTAATTCTTTTTATTTTAATCAAAGCTGTAATATTTTCAGATGTTCGAACTGTGAGGCAGCTATACACATTACGCGAAGGGTCGCTTATCGATGATTACTCAGCGTTGCGTATCAAGGCTTTTTAATATTGTGCGACGAGAACAGCATCTATTCTATTAAAAGCTCTCTCACTGTCTCCCCAGTCAGATATTTCACTACGCCTCGATGCATCGGATAACACACACTCATCCGTTACCCAAGCTGCGACGATGTCGATAATCTTGATGAATTCTTCAGCAGAAATGAATAAGGGTCTATTATTTGAACCTCTGGCAGGAATACAAGCAATGTATCGGTCTCCATTCGGTTTACGAATAAATATAAATGACACATCATTAGGTATAACGAAAGACCTCGTAAAGATATCAACAACAAGCGTAGAGATGCGAGGAGATGTCATCGTACCAGCACAGCGAAAAATGTCTTACTGATGGAAATCGTGTGCGTAAGCAGTCTTCAAAGGTAATGAGATTCTTTCTTTCAACCAATCAGAATAAAGTAAACAAGGATATAGCGCACGAACGAACCATATCGGTTCAAAAGTCTATACAACATGCCATGTACAGCTTTGTTTAAACATGAAATCGCATCAGATATTTGTATTTTCATATCTAGGTCTTACGAGCAATTCGTTTCAAGTTTGTATTTGTATTTCATGTTTCATTCAATGTATTAGATACAGATCGAGAAATGGTTCAAGCTCCTCCCATTTTTTCGAAGCATTACACAATACCTGTGATTCTTGTTTGGCCCGTTTTCGAAACAATACGCAATTCGTTTGAGGGGAGGATCCAATCTTTGGCTCGTGCTACGCCCAATTTTCACCCCCCCCTAAAATTGGACATAAAATTCGGAATTATCGGGCGAATATGACCCTATAAACTACCAAACTTCGTAGCTTTTTTGCCCTCTGAAACGTTGTTTTTTTTTCTGTCTGTAGTCATTTTTCAAAATTTTCAATTTTCAAAACCCATGTTTTAGGCATTCTTCGTATCAACTTCCAAATTTTTTCAGAAATGACTTCAAACTTGAAAGTAATATGCATAGATGGGTCCATTATACTAATATCCATTGCTTTCGATTTTTGAGTTTGTGCTCCAGCGTTGTTCAATTTCCAGGCCCACTTTTCTTGGTTTGAAATGAAAAGAAAATTGCGATAATTTTCCCTGTTGAGACGAAATGGATGAAATTTTCAGGACATATGTAGTCGGGGGGAGGCATTTTTTACTTAGATAATTTCTTTGTATATGCATTAGTTTGGATTTGTTTTTGGAACAAATTTAAAAAAAAAAATTGGAAATTTTTAAAAATTTTCTTTTGAGTATGGCAAAGTATCTAAGTAAAAGATTATATCCTCGCCCGACTAATAGCTGTGAAAATTTGATGTTGATCGGATAAGTGAAAAATATATGTGTGCTTTCGCTTTTTTGGGCAGGGTTAGATTTTTTGAAAGTGAAATGATATATTTTTCTACTTATCCAATCAACATCAAATTTTCAGAGTTTGTATAGGTACACATTTTTTATTTAAATAATTTTTTTGTATACTCAAAGAATTTTAATTTCCCAAATTTTTTTTATTGTTTCAAGGCTGATCCCAAAACTAAATGCATATACGAAAAGTGTCCCAGTAAAAAAATAACCAACACTCTCTAGGCTTCACTTATGCTTTGAAAATTTCATCACTTCTTAGTAGGAAATCTATCTGTTTTCTATTTTCGCGTCGAGTTAACAGACAACACTCCAAAAACAGATATTGGATAAATATATCACATACATATTTCAAGTTAAGTGTTTAGAAATTAGTGATACAGAATGTCAACTTTTAGTGAAAATTTGAAAAAGTCTAATTACAGAAAAACTTTTTCCGAAACAACTTTAGGAGCAAAGCTATAGTTTGGTCAGTTTCTCAGTCAAAATCTTGATAATCTAGTTTATCCATTGATTGAGAAGCGTGGATCTTGTTTGTCACAGGAAATATAAGTTTATTAAACGTTTTATATGTTTTTTAGGTAAATATCTTTATTTTCTATGTTTATAACCATTTCATGGTAATTTTTAATAAACCTAACAAAAATTTATTACGACATAACCTATCTATCATACTGATCAATGGTAGTACTAATCATACACAGTGTTTGTTTCATTATCTCTGTCAGATGCACTGTATTTGCCAAAACTTACCAATCTCAAGGTGGAACACCCATGTAACTGACACAGTAGTAATTTAATAATAACATGTATGTATCATATCATAACTAATTAACAGATTGAACTGAATAAAAACTAACATAACAAGTTTCAACATTAAATATATAAAATATATTTGTTTATTATTAAATTTTATTTTAAATTTTATTATTTTTAATTTTTTAGTTATTTAAAATATATATATATATATATATACATATATATACTACTATATATATATATATATATACTATACTATACATATACTTTTATATATATAACATATATATATATCATACTGCCACCATATATATATATATATATACTCCTACCATATATATGCCTCTCTCCTGCATATATATATATATATATATACCATAACCACATATTTTTACTTTCATATATATATATATATAACCATATATATATATATATATATAACATACTTATATATATCTATATATATATATATAACATATATATATATATATATACATATATATACTATATATATATATGTACATATTTAAAAAACTTTTATATATTTTTATTATTTTGTTTAAAAATATATTTGCACCAAGGAATTTTTATTCTTTATCATAACTTAAAAAATTTGCACTTTTACAGATCCTAAAGCTGTAAAATCAGTAAATCAAACCACCCATCCCTCCACCTTCCTCACTCCTCCCTCCATACCTATGATCTAATGATCTATTGTTTCAAGTCACATATCGACTATCATTTTGGATAACCCCTGCTTATAAAAAAGTTCTTTATACACAGATCGGCGATATACCTTCATAACCAGTAACGCCACTTCCACCCTCCACTTGATCTTTTGATCTATTGATCTATTGATTCACAGGTCACATTTCGGTATCCATTTTCGAATAGCTTTGTAAAAAATAAGTTCTTGCCTGCACTGGCGGCAGTATATGCTGCGTAACAATGGTTTTACATTAATAAGAAAACAACACAGCATTACGCGATCGTTAAAATATAACGGCGCAACATAAACCTAACACACCGCCGTCTCAGAATGGCTACCATCGTGGCCGAAGTCCCACTCAACACAACGAAAATTACTAACACAACTGGCGCAGCATTCACACTTTTCAAAGCATATCTCTCACATATCAATATGTTAATTTTACATTATCATGGTAATATTTAACAAAATTTGGCATATCTGTCTAATTATCATACAGACAACGAATATAATGCTAACGTAACAAGTTTTTTACATCAACTTCCCAGTAATAACTTTAACAAAAATTCATCATAACTACCTAAATATCATAAACCCAGCGCGAATAAATTTTCTATAACAAAGCTTTATCCAAACATAACATAAAAATAACAAAGTTTTATCCAAACATAACATAAAAATAAGTTCTTTGAATAAAATATCATAGTAAAGTGTAATAGTTTACTGATTTTAAAACAGTAAATCAGTAAATCAGTAAATCAAACCAACCGTTCCTGCAAGCACCTCCCTACCCACCCATCCATGATCTTTTGATCTATTGATCTATTGATTCAGTCACATTTCGAGTATCATTTCGGATAAACACAGCATAAAAATAAGTTCTTTATATACGAACCATCGTATACATATACTAACATGTGTGTTTCATGTTAGCTAAAGCTAACATAGCATACCTGAACTAAGAATATAATGTTTGTGAGAAACCTAACACACCTTACGCCAGAATAAACTGTTAAAATTAACAAAGTTCCACACTTAACAAGAGTGAAGTAACTAACATAGCGCACAAAAACGTAACCTATTCACACTTTTGTCAAGCATATCTCTAACATATCAATGTTAATTTTACATTAACATGGTAATATTTAACAAAAATTTAGCATAGCCCTGTCTAATTATCATACTGACAACGAATATAATGCTAACGTAACAAATTTTTTACATTAACTTCGTAATATTTAACAAAAATTCATCATAACTCGTCAAATATCATAATCCCAACGAATAATTGCAAACATAACAAAGTTTTAATAAACATAACATAAAAATAACAAAATTTTACCCTGACATAACATAAAAAATAAGTTCTTTGAATAAAATATCACAATAAAGCGTAATAGTTTACTGATTTTAAAGCAGTAAATCAGTAAATCAAACCACCCGTCCCTGCAGTCCCCTCCCCACCCACCCGCCTATGATCTATTGAACTATTGATTCAAGTCATATTTCGAGTATCATTTTGGATAAACATAACATAAAAATAAGTTCTTTATATACTGACCTACGAATATATGCTAACGCAACAAAGTTTTAGCATCAATAAAGCTAACATATCATAACTAGAGCTAAGAATATAATGTACAAAGGCAAACCTAACATACCTCACGTATGAATAAACCGATAACATCCTGAAAATTCCCTACTTATCAAAGGTAAAGTAGCTAACATGTCATACAATACTCGATATGTCCCCACTTTTCCAGCATATCAGCAACAGTTAAAGCAGTATTATCTAACAAAATCCCTTAACAAAGTGACCAATCTATCAAAGATACCAGCATCTTGAACTATGAATTGACACTATCTTCATCAAAGTGTCACTCGTTTCGAGTATAACATCATTTGAACTATGAATAAACTAGTAGACGATACCGGGAAAATTCTCGGGCAAACCCTAACTTTTATTACTCAACAAAAAGCTTAACCTAGGCTCACGTTTCTAACACATCATCGTCAGTTAACACAGTAATATCTTACGAAACTCATCATTTCTCAAACAAATCAGTGTTAATTTCACACTGTCATAGTAATATTTAACATAACGTACCTAACTTACGAATAAACAGTTTTCATTTACCAAGAGTATCTAAAGCAACACATCACCGCCCGAGAGAAACCCCAATGGGATGCGCCCCTTGAAAGGGTGTGAATCTTGAAATGGGGAATCACCCCGAAGGGGGTGTTAAGCGGCTTTGGGCCTCAGCCCGTATGGCTGAGGCCTTACACCTCCTTCGGAGGGGTAATGCCTTTACACCCCTTCGCGGGTGATCCATCTCAGAGATTCACACCCTTTCAAGGAAAGGGGTTTCTGCAACAGTGATATTACCAATGCCCTAACAGTTGTAACTGTTTTATTCATGAGGATTGATTATGTTAAGCCTGACAGTGAAATTAACGCTATTGAAAGAAATGATGAGGTTCTTATTGTGTTGACATTAAAAACGATGACTGGGTTAAGTTTTGTTGGTAATGTTGCCAGAGGCCCAGCTATTACGGCTGATAAATAGTTCAAATGTGTTATACTCGAGGCTGAGGAACGCTGGGCCAGTGTCGAAGTTCAGATGCTGCTATTAGGGGTTTGACCAGATATACACAGCTTTACCGGTTGCTGATATGCTGGAAAATGAGGACGCTATCGGTGATAGCGTGACTCTGGTGAAATTTTCAGGACGACCAGCGATTTATTCGCCGCAGTGACCAGGTTGGCCCCGTGCCAGTTCTGGTACTGATATGTGTGATGCTAAATTTGATGGTGATAGTCAGCCGCAAGAACGGCACATGTTATCGTTTATCAAAAAAATGACACTCGAAGTATGACTGAATGTAGTTGCAGATCGCCAGGCGGGGTGAAGCACGCAAGGCCGAAGGATGTGGTTTGATTGCTGATTTACTGCTTTAAAATCGGCCAAGTATTACGCTTACTGATGACATTCAAAGAACGTATGTTACTGTCGTCCTGAAAGCCACGCATTTTTGTTATTTTGGTTAAAACACTGATCATGTTTATTCGTTGGATATATTTAGGCTGAGGCACTGATGGTTTTAAATGCGGTTGATATTAAAAATTACATTGATTAGCATTATATTCGTTGTCAGCATGATGATTATCTTATTTTTGATCAAATATTACCATGTTAGTATAACGGATGGCGAACATAATCGTACTTTACTGTTGGTATGCAACTTTGTTGTATTAGTAATTTATTCGGCGTGACAAATTCAGATTGTACGTATATTCATGATATCTTATGTTAACTTTATTAACATGGCTATTATTGTTACGACCAGCGCCTTCCGATAGTTGTATATAAAGGAGCATTTTCATATCTATCCGAAAATGGAAACTACGAATCAATAGATCAATATATCTGAAAGGTGATGGGCTGAGTGGCGATAGAAGAGATGAAGAAAGGATGATTTGATTTTTGTTTACTGTTTAATGCTTTAAATCAGTAAATATTACGCTTTGCTATGATATTCAAGAACTATTTTGTTATATTTGGATAAAAACAACGTTATTTTGATGTTACATGTTTGAATGAAACTTTGTTATATTTAACGGTATTAAATGCAGAGGTTTATGATATATTTAGATATGATTTGTTATATTACGAAGTGGCTTTGTCCGATGGCATTATTCGTTGTCAGCTGGAACGAAGAAACACGTTAAGTAACCATCGTGATAATGCAGAGCCATTGACCATGGTCAATGCCCAAAGGTAATGAGCGTTTTAACCTGTTTGCTAAGCGCTATTGCTTTGTTGTATTTGGTAATTTCACGTAGGTGTGGGATTGTACGTTATTCTTGGTTCATGCTTTGTAACGTGACCAGCTTTGTGTGAGAACTTGTTTCGTTAACGCCATTCGTTGTAACACTGAAGCATTTTAGGCCTGTTCAGTGATGAAAAATGTGACCTGAATCCCAGGGTATGGAATCAGATCTTAAGTGGGAGGTGCGTTACATAACGACCTGATCTGGTGTGCCATGTTGTGTTGCTCAAAATGACTTGGTCATGGCAAACAATGGGTCATTATCATAGGTAGCTGGAGAGGCAGAGTGAAGGAAGAGACAGGAGATGAATTGATTTTTGATTTACAGCTTTTAGGATCACTGTAAAGATACAAAATTTTTAATTTAAAATAATAAAAAAAAAAATAAATATAAAAAAGCAAAAAAATAAAATCAAAACCAATAAAACGTGTACTAAATCTATATATATATTTTTAAATAACCAAAAAGTTAAAAGAATAAAAATTTGAACCAAATAAAATTACAATAAACAAATATGCGCGTTTGACGTTAAAGAGCTTTGGTATGTTGTAATGCGGATTATTGAACCGTTATGATGCGTGCATATTACTGTATTGTATTAAGTATTGGTATGATAGAACGCGGGATGGCAAGCGGCAGCAATCTCTGACGAAGATAATTGTAACATTGCATGGGTAACGACCTCGTTGTCCAATATGATGGATAGTCATGGCAAATTTTGTTGCATTGATTACTACTAGCAAAATG
>JABUQX010057997.1:0-22500 GCA_015478945.1 Trachelipus rathkii
GGAGAGATCAGAGAGCTTTTACGCTACGCCTGTTTACACCACGCATGATCTTCCGAGAAGATTGTTTGGCGGGGGCAGAATCAGCAAGGCTGGGAGTGTTCAGCAAGATGGTCCAGTAAGTATGCGCGACAGGTAAATTTGCAGGTGCGGCGCGATAGGTTCTGCTTTTGTCAGCAAATTTCGTTATCGCAGGTACCGTGAGATGCGAACCAGCAAAACGACAACATTTGTGCTAGCATGCAGCATACATAGAAAACTTTGGATGAATGGATAACCAAAGTATTGTCTTGTCGTTCGATTTCTGGTTGTGGCAGAAGAGCACTCTGCGAACAAGAAATAAATGCGTATAGCGTGTCAACAGATGCTAGTGTCGATCCTATTAATAGCTACAAGTTAGGTGGAACTAGCATCGCATGCCGTAAAGACGGACCGTCAAGAAGGGGAGAGAGTGTGACAGCAGTAAGGTCCGGAAAGACCCTATAGCCCCAGCCCCACCCTCTCCGCCTTGATCCTTCGGTGTAATGCTCAAGAGCTCACATGGAGAGCAGCTTGAGACAGAAAGAAGCCTCAGGAAGAACGGTGGGTCCGGATTTTGATAAGGTCATTGATCAACCTCATGCGACCATCAGGGGGCAGATACGATACAATAATGGGCAGGGCAGTCCCCGTAGTCGAAATTTGTAAAAACAGGCCCAGCACAGGGAGGCGGAGAATGGAAGAACGACGCACAACCTCCGCAAACGCCAATAGCAGGGCTAAACGAGGAACCGTCAGCGATGAGGAGGAGTCAAAGCCTGACTGGGCTTGGGGATTTGCAGACGGAGAAACAAGGAGCACATGAGATATTCTCTCCGTAAAGACAGGGGCATCACCCAGCATGCCACTCCAAAATTTCCTTTGGCAAAAAAAAAAAAAACGCGAAGAACCGCGGGGCCCCCCCCAAGTGATATCGCTATGACCCATATTCTGTACGGTCGAGAAGGGCGTAAGTACGCAGAGACGTCGGGCATATATCGCATACCATAATCCAAACTTGAACGTGACCCCAACGTTGATCAGCAGACGAAGCATTGCCTACGATCGCACCCCAAGATGTAGACGTAAGGTGGCGGTAAGCAGGTCCATTTGAGCGGCGTGTGTTAAGGTTTTCAATTGAGATATGTGAGGAGATAAGTCAGGCGAGCTCCAATAACGAGCACCCAAGAAACCTCACTCCGACACAGGGCGATGGGTGGAGCCATACAAGGTCCAGCAAGGGAAACAAATCACCCCTAACGATCCGCGCTTACACCCCTCAGGAAAGCACGTCTTCCGTCTTTGTGACGAAAAAGTAAAACCCTGAAACAACCACGAAGTCACCCATTGACGGCCAATCCTGCAGCTGACGGTCCACTGCATGCAAAGTGTTTCACTCCAAAACATACAACGCCAAGGTCGCCACCTATATAGAGGAGCGAACCGAAGAAGATGGAATGCTACAATGACACCATGAACTCGACAGCGAACAAGCAAACGCTGAAGCACACTTGTCCGCGGCACCCTCTCGACCATGTCAAAATGACGAGACGAGTGGTAACCAACAGCGACAAACGAACGATCCGACATCAAAAACTGAAGGAAGAGGGGAAGCCGTCCCCTAAGCCCGAGCGAGTGCCATGCAGGAGAACTCCACTTCTCCATGTGGAACGATAAAGCCTCTCGAGATTGAGAAAATAACTAAGACATTTATTCGAGAGAATAGCCCACATATCGTGGTCCAGACCGGAAAAGAGGTCCTGTGTGGGTCGATGATTTCTAAACCAAACTGATGGGCGAAACGCACGCGGCCCTTCAACGTCGGGAGAAGACGAATAGTAGCCACCATCTTCTCCATCAACTTGCAGGTGTGACAAGTAGTTGAAATGGGACGTTGGTTGTTCGCGATTGTAGGGTCCTTACCTGGCTTGGAAAATGGGAATGGTATATAGCCGTGAGCCAACTGGGTGAAGACCCCCCTCCACCGCAGACTCGATGATATAAAGAAAGGAAAACGCCGAAGCGGGCAGGAGAGTGAGTTACATTTGTCACGAGAGATACCTCGGGACCAGGTTGCTCCATCCTTCACAAAGTCGGTAGAGCCTCCTGAAAATTCCGCCTCTGTGTAATCGATCGATTTATAAAGAATCTCTACTCATGAGAACAGAAAAGTCCCGGGACATGAGGCGGGCGAGGATCGACGGAAAGGCTCCACGATAATCCGAGACATTACTGCAGCAAGCAACAAAATGGTATCGCCATGTTATCGCTCTCATGCCCGAGAGGAAATGATTTTCAGAACGGGTGCGGGCCACAAGCTGATGACACGTCGGTGGCTCCCTGTGTGCTTGCAGAAATTGTGCGCACAACACCATATACCGACGACAATTGCGGTAGAGATTTATAATCGTGGAACGTAAGTTCGAAATACTGTTTCTGGCCTCCTGTTTTAGAACACGCGAACCGACGGCAGCAGTGCCGTTAAGAGGATCAACGTAGACTGTTGTAGGTGCTTCTTGAGAGCGATAGAGTTGAACGTTTAGCACGATTGATCCGGTCATCACTTTCGTTCCAGCACACGGGTGTAGCAGAACGTACGACGATGCAGACGAGCGAGGATCTGGGCCCCTCCCCGCCTCCAGATACACAATCCGCAAAATATGTTGAATTGCATCCGCAAGGAGAAAATAAGACGTCAAGTGCCGGGAGCAGGGACAATATATAGTAGCAGGTGAGAAAGGAGACCAGTAACCGCTGTCATAACGCCACTGCGTTATTATAGGCGTGGTGGAGGTATAATCAGGGGAAAGAGATGTTAGAGGTAGATAGGGATAATGGTCACTCCTACGAAGGCTAAGGCGACCCTGTCCACAGAATTTGTCAAGTGAACAAAAGAGACATGAGATGAGATGCAACACAGGTAAGGAAAGTACGAAAATGTCAAACCGTTCAAGAAGTGGTAGCTCTGTGGTTGAGCATCCGTATACGAAAGCTCAGCTAATAACCCCAGACAGCCAATGCCGCATTTAGGTAACGAAAACGAGTCACCGCCAGCAGAGCGGTGGAGAATATTGAAGTCCCCCCAAAACCAACAAGGGCGGAGAGAGGTTTCCGAACAATCCGAAAAGATCTCTCTCTCGGTGTAGATGCAACTTAGGCGCAAGGTAAACAGAGCCAAAGTAAACGGGGATCGGGGTGGAACACGGGAGCTACTCGCTGTAACCGAGTTCTGGAATGGGATTTAGGTGAAAGGAACGATCGTGAACAAAAATCGCGCGCACACCCTATCATTAGCGCCAAGACGATTTTTGGGAAGCGAGAGGCAAACTGTATTAGACGGCGGCAGATATAAGCATCGGTTTACGCAGTTGCAATCTTGGAGTGCAGTAATTGGCCTTTCTGGAAGTTATGCCAATTCAATAAGTTAACCCCCTCTTCGAAGTTCGGGTAAGTACCACGCAAGTTCCAATTTGAAGAAACTTATCATTGAGAAAGATCGTAACGAAGCGATGCAGCCGCAAAGGCCGGTCTGTGACAAATCTTGATAGCGATGGCGTACGCTTTTCTTTAGAAGCAGCGTCGATCGAAGGCCGGTCACTGATGGCCCACGAGTGGGGCGCCTTGATAGCCCGCGCTGCGGAAGAGGAAGGTATGAAGAATTGACACTCGGAGGTTTATCCTAAGATAGAGATGGTCCCGCTCCCCACCTGACTGCATCAGGCTGACCGTCCGTCAAAAAGACGGGCTAAACCTAATTCTTCTCACATCAGAGGGTCCAGAGAAGAATACGTCTTCTAAGGGGATGAAAGGGGAACCCCTAATATATCAGGAACGGGCCCGTAGAAGGCACGGTTTATACCCTCTTGAAGTCTCGGTGGACGTGAATTCATCAGGATGGCAGAGGAGGTAGACCAACATAGGAACGGGGGAGGAGCCCGAGAGCACATCCTCACTAAGTTCAGCGTCCTGCGGGGCAGCCCAGAGAAGGAACAGGAGAGCCGAGGCAGGGGAGGATTACAATGGTACACCCAGATGCGAGCTCGAATTCCCCGAACTAACAGGGGACTCGGACTCACCGTGAGGGAGCACAAGAGGTACAGTGGGGGGTGGGACCTGGATCCCTAAGTTGGGGCAACTCAGAAAGAGTAGAGGTCGGAGGTAACATCATTTGTCGATATCAGAGTAGGACTCTGAATCGCTGGTAAACTTAGGAACTGAGAGGGTCCGGATGCAGAAGCAAGGCCCGATAACTCTGGGATATTGCCGATCAACAGACGAATATGCTTTGCCACATCACACGTGGCGTGTTCGAGCGGACGGCACGTTAGGGAGCAACCACGTAGGAGTGACTCCGGTCGGCACGTGCGAGAAGGCGAGGATTTTCAAAGAAAATCTGTCTCCCGATTAGATGAAAGAGTAATGGCGCCTCGGAAAAGGGAGTACTTGACCACGTCATGAGAGTGCTCACAAATACTAAGGAGTAAGCAACGGTATGCAGCGGTTTACCAGGAGACGCAGGAGGCGGACGGTTTTACGGGAAAACAGGCGGCAAAGGAGAGTCATCATCGAGCAGTATGCAGGGGATGCTTCCAAATCAGGAGAAGAACCAGAAATTGGAGAACATAGCAACCTGGGTTGCCAACCATGAACTCAGCCTGAGCACACCATAGGAATATGTGGAGGTAAGGGACGGGTGATCGGTGATGAGCGACAGTAAGGAACCATGTCGGAGAAGCGGGGCCAGTATCGATTGCAGATAGAAAAATGTGCAACCAGTAGTGGTACGCATGTATACCGTCGAGGGAGAGCTGCGAAGTGCGTAGGAGTTGCAGGAGGTGCTCTAGGACGATGGGAAGTTGGGCGGTAGGAACCGGCGCTAGTCGTAGCAGCAAGGAGAAAGGCAGGTGTGAAAGTTTCTCCCTAGCGCGAAGAGAGGCCTCACGGCGATCGAGCTTGTGTATGGTACACTGTTCAAGAATCTCCTTTTCCAAAAGAAAAGAGAGACAGTGCACAGATGACGCCTGATGAGAACCCTTGCAATTTGGGCAGCAAGGCGTGTTTTCGCACGGAGTGTGGAGAGTGTCACCACACCTCGGACAGATGAACTGCGGAGATGTACAATATTATTTGAGGATGGCCAAATTTATGACATTTGAAACATCTCCTTGGGTGCGGAATGTATGGCCGAACCGAGTGGATGGTGAAACCGATCTTCACCCTGGTCGGAGGGAATGGTACACTAAAAGTGAGAAGACAAGGGTGTGTCCAGTGGGAGTCTCCTTATGAGGAGGGAACCGGTAGACATTTGTGACCGGAATATGTCGCTTTGTAAAATGTTCGAGAATGGCCTCAGGATCATCGGAACGGACCTCCGGAGCATACACTGTTCCTTTACATGTATTGCGAACATCGTCCGGCGTGGAGACAACCGGTAGGTCGCCCAAATATGAAAGAGAAGCCAATAACTGACTCTGATGTCGAGAGGCGGCACGAACGAGGAGAGAACCATTCCTCATGGGAGTCGCCTTATGATCGGTCGAACTGAGGACGTAGTCTAACGCGTCACTGAGGACGAGATAGCTACGAGACGTGAGAGGTTGTGAGTCGGCGAACTAAGATAAAAGTACAAAGGATAGGTGTCATTAGTGAGGGCTCCCAGCGGAGCGTCCGAGAACGGAAACCGTTCAATAGGTCGAGGCGTATGGTAGCGAGTAGGCGGGCCCAACGGGTGAGGAGAAGCCCGATTCCTCTTGTGACGCGATTGATGAGGTAACGCAGGTACAGATAGCGACACAGCCTCACCAGAAAGATGAGGAGGGTCGATTAATAAAAATGGAATCTTGGGTGTAAGGAGGTTCGCTGGATGATGGTGAGCAGCACGAACTCATTTTCGTCTACAGGCGCATCAAAGCCCTTACTTGGTCGGCCTATGGAGAGACCAGGGAAATGCCAGAGGGAAACCAACTTAGATGGAAGCCGCTTTCTTTAAAATCAACATTTTTAGATAAGGGCGTATTCATAGTTTAAACTCCTATTTGAACTTCACCACCGCAAAATAAATCAATAATCAAATATAAACAAATGAGACATAAAGAACTATATACCAGAGGGAAGGGAAGGGAAAATACCTATGGGAAAGTGTCTTGTCCACTGCAGGAGGCCCAAGGCTAGAACCCAACATCAACCCGCCCGAAACCCCACCCCGTAGGGAGGGCAGAGGATGTGGCCTCGGGAAAGCCCCCGGAACTCCGCGACAGTCCCCTCCCATGAACCACATGGTACCCGAACGCGAAGCCGGGATTAAACAACCAAGTGCAGACAGCTTCCTCAGGGTTAACACCCAAGCAGACCTACCTGTAGTAAGGTAGGCCCCAACAAGCCCAGCCTCTTCTGAATCTTGTAGCACCAGCTTCTGTGCCTGTAAACTCGCGAGTCCTGCATTTTTAACTATTTTCCCACTGTAAAGAAAGTTATTATTCATATTCATTATCAAAGGTTTTGATTAAATTATTCGGTAAATTATATATTATCAATTATTTTTAAATATTTAAATTTATTAATTATAATTTTATTTACAATAAATATTATATTTTTTAAATTATTTCTTTTAAAATTTTTATATGTTTCTATATAATAGCGTGGGTACGGTATAGCCGCAGTGTGGTACGGTATAGCCGGCGTGTGGTACGGTATAGCCGCTGTGTGGTACAGGTAAGCGCGTGCCGTGGGGTTAAAAAACTAGACACATGTTTTCATTCTTACAAGGACTCAAAATCCCCAGCAAGTTCCTATTGTGCTGTGTTGTTGCCTTCTTCCTCCTTCTTCCCTTCAAAAATTCTTACCTTCTCCTCTCCACATTTTCTTTTCTCTGCTCATTCTCCGCACTCGTCATGGTTGAGACGGATTCCACTCCTTTCCCTACTCACACGCATGTTCGTTCTTCTCCCTTCTAATTCAACAAACTCTGAGCTATGGTGTCTCTATGTTGACGGTATTTGCGCACCGTCGGCGAGGAACAGACAAGATCGGTATTGTGCTGTCTCTTGCCCGAAGATGTCTCGCACCGTATCAGAGGACTTCATTCCCCACTTAATTTTCATCTGACACTGCCTACACTGCCTCTTCGAGATCTTTTGGTTCTCGCATGCTCCTAATCACAGAAAGCAAAGTATCGAGGAGTTGCTACGGTGGCACCTCGCTGGGAGATCAGAAGCCTTCTGATCTCCTGGTGCAGATGCTGTCCTTGTTAAGTGGTCCTCCAACCCCCAAAGAATCAGGCTTTCATCCGCACACTTTTGGTGCAGATCACTGCCTCATGAGTGCCAATATTTTCTAGCATGCTAGACCCGAAGCTTTTCTTCTCAGGAGGTAGCAGAGAGGCAGTAATGGTCCTCCCTGCGCCGTTTCAACTCCAATGCCCCTGTTAAATTCTCCCTGTGAGCTGTCCCTCCCCTCTTCCTGCAGCTCAGGCATTTCGCTTCCTTTCTAACCGTCTTGCCTCCCCTGTCCTTCGTTTCTTTCTTCCTTATACTTTTCTTCCCACCCCTGCGGTTCTTTCGGTTCCCTCTTCCGCCTGCTTCTTCTTCTTACCCGGTGGTGCCCGCCCGCAGTCCCTCGTACCCCTGTCCATCTCCCAGCGACTCTCCGACCCCTGTTCCTACCCTTTTTTCGTGTATAGAGAACCCGTCTTTCACTTTGAACATGGCATTGGCAGACATCAAGCGCGGCGCTGAATGTCCCTCCGCGAGTGCTACGGTCCTCAAAAGGACTCTCGTTCCCGGCAACCGCTCCTCTTCAGGTCGTCGCTTTCTGACCGGTTCTCGCACCCAGGGCCCTCAGCAATATCCAAGCATGTATTGTTTTTACACAGCCGTTTGCCTGAAGCGAATATGCAACAAATCCCTGCACTTTTTCGGGAAACCCCCTAGCTAGCGGTCCGTAAGGGCGGTGGATCCAGCGTGGCAGCACCTTCCGTTTGTTCTTCGCCTCTCCGGCCTTCCTCGTCTCAGTGTCCTGCGCCTTTCGACAGTCTACAAAACCTGGTTCTCCTGATGACCGGTGAGTCTATTCTCTCTCCTCGAGTAGATGCTACCAGAAGTCCGCTGCTTCCCTTTCCTGACCGGGCTCTTTAACGCTGCAAATGGTAGTTACCGATCCCGGTCTATGGTGCGCGTTTGTGCACCTTAGACGCTCTCTCTCCGCCTCAACTTCCCCTGTTGGTAATTTGGTGGTTGCTGACGGTGACCCAACCCATTTTGGGAGCTGATTCCTGTCACATTCGTTATGGCGATCTAAGAAACAGAAGATTGGTTGACGGTTGTACGTTTCTGTCTTCTGCAGGTACCGTAGTTTCTCCGCTCGTAAAGGCTCTCGTGGCGTTGCTCCGTCTTCTGGTACCTCTCCTTCTTCAACCAGTCCCTGCAGAAGGATTTCCGGCGCGTTGAACCCTGTCTCTTCCTCATTCTGTTCAAGCATTCTGTGCGCCACCATATAGAGACTACGGGCTCTACCACCTCGCTCGTGCTCGGCTTCTGCCTCCTGACAAGCTCAAGGCGGAGTTTGAGCACATGCTCGAACTTGGTATCGTCCGCCCTTCCAAAAGTTCTTGGTCCTCCCCCCTCCACATGGTGCCTAAAGGTGCTTCTGATGGAGGCCTGTGGGAGATTTTAGGGCTCTGAACGCTTGCACAATACCAGATCTTGCTACCGCGTCCCGCATCCAGTCTTCACGTCGTCGAATCTGCCGGTAAGACAATCTTTATTCGGACATTTCGGATCTTGTCGGAGCGTAACCACCAGATCCCGTCAGCAGTAGAGGACATACCGAAGAAGGCATCATCACCTCCTTGTTGGTCTCTTTGAGTATTATCCAGAATGGTCGTTTGGTTTGAGGGGGGCAAGCTCAGACGTTCCAGAGTGTTCATTGATTGAGTGCTTAGAGGTCTTCCCTTTCGCTTTTTCTTATCTCGTGACCTCCTCATAGCTTTCCTCTTCTCTGCCGAGCATGAGCAACAATCTACGTGCCGTTCTTGCCCAGGTGGACGAATGTGTGCATGCGTTCTTAACCCGGCAAGAGGTGTGTTTTTTGGTGTCCTTCCTTACCTTTCTAGGAACACTGTTTCATTCAGGCGATGGCATTGTCCTCTTGCCGCAGAGCTGCGTGAGGCGCATTCGCACCTTTCCCTAGGCCTGCTCTCTCAAGAAGCAGCTCGTCAGTAAACCCTCGGCAATGCCTTAACTTCTATCATCGGTTTCTTCAAATCGGGCGCTGATATTCTTCGACCCCTCACCGCTCCATCCGCCCTAAGCACCGAGGCAGTTCTACAAAAGTGGACTGGTTCTGACGAAGCTACGGCTGCTTTTGAAGCGTCCAAAAGAAGTACTCGCTTCTGCACATCTCTTAGTCCGACCCCCAGACTCAGCTTCCGACCAGAGTTCAGTAGATGACCTTCCGCATTTTGCGTCGAGGTGTTCTCCCAGCGCAAACCTGACGGGTGGGGTCCCCTCTCGCCTTTTTCTCTCGCCAGTTGCACCTTCCCTGAGACTCGCTAAGCAGTGCTTTCGGGAGGAGTTATTGCGATGTATCTTCGCCGCCGTTATCTTCGCCTACTCTGGAGGTCGTGAGTTCCACATACTCCGATTCACAAACCACTTACCTCGTAGGTGCTGCCAGAAATCGAACGCCCTCTCCCTCGAGAAGCTCGTCAACCTTGATAATTCTCACAGTTCCACCCTGATGTCAAGACATATTTCAAGTGTCGACCACTTCCACTGCCTGACGTCTCTCTCCCCATTTGAAAACGAACCGCGATTACGACCTTACCACAACATCGACTACAAACGCTATGGCAACGTGCCAGACTACTGAGGATCCTGCACTTCATCAAGATTCTTTCTCAAGCTGGAGTGGCTCCAGCTCCCTGGGATAGAGAAGAAACTTCTGTGCGATGTGTCTCTCAGGGATCTCCTCGTCCTTTCGCTACCCTTGCATCGTTCCGCTAAGTGCTGTTTTGCCTCAATCTTCACCTCGTCTTCCCACCCTGGCACTTGAGGCTTCACGCCAACTGGGTTGCTGCCCGATTTGTGGGCTGATCTGGAAATGCCGACGTACGCATACTGGTGTCGCACTTGCTCTTCCCTGCAGCGTTCTAAGGTCCACCGTTACACCAAGTCCCCCGCTAGGCAGTTTCTTACCCCCTGGTGCTCGCTTTGAGACGTGTCCACAGTATCGACATTCGTTGGACCTCTGCTCCCTCCCGCGGGTAAGAAATAACAATCTCGTGCATAGATCGTTATCTAACGTTGGACCGGAGGCTACCTCTTTCGTCACCAACGCGGATTCAATAGCTAAAGCTTCTTAAGCTCATTGGATTTCGCAGCTTTGTGGTGCGCTTTCTGTCACAAGCGGACGCAAGTAGATCCTTTTGAATCATTCTTATGGAGAGATTTGATGAATCTTCCTGGTTCAGAGAAGATTCACACGACTTCTTTTAATCCAAAAGCGAACGGCATTGTTTAACGTTTCCACCGTCAGCTAAAGGTTTCTCTTCTAGCTCAGCCCAATCCGGAAAATGGGACTGAGCGCTCTCATCCTTTCGTAGCTAGCATTCGCCTCGGCTGTTAAAGAGGATCTGCATTGTTCGGCTGCTGATTTAGTGTATGGTTCTCCTCTTCGTCTTCCCGGTGACTTCTTTTCACAGTCTTCTCCTCCTTCTACAGCCGACCCGCTTGCCTATCTTACCCGCTTGAGGCGCTGTGCTTCGTCGTGGAGACCGACTCCTTCTCGTCCACACAAGGTGCATTCCTATATCCCTAAGGACCTTTCCTCCTGCACTCATGTCTTTCGTTCGACATGATCTCCCACCGCACGCTCTCCAACCTAAAGAACGAGGACATTTTCTGTGATACTTTAGGAAGGAGAAATTCTCACGATCCAGCGTCCACACCACAGAAGTCGTTCGATGACCGCCTTAAGCCTGCTTTCTTCAAGGCGAATCCTCTTCCTGCTCTCGACCCTGACGCTTTACCTTTGTTTCAATTTCTCCTCCTTCCACTCGTTCTTTTAACGTTCCTATCTTCCTCCCCTGCATTCCTCTCCTCTCCTCTCCCCTCCTCCCCTTCTCTTCCTTTCCTGACCTCTTCCTTATCCTTCCCCCCTCCTCCCTCAGCCACCCACCGAATACGACCGGCTCAGACTCCCCCGCACGGTCATACGTCACCCCTTGCCTCCCTCCACTCCGGCTCAGGATTCCTCACCTCCAATTCCATCCTCGGGCTACCCTTGCACCGACTATAGACCGTTCCGAGCGCGCCCGTCACGACGATCGCAAACAGGGTAATCCTCCCAGACTCCATCCCAACCCTACTAGAGCTATCGGCAGAGTGCACATTCGATGGCCGGCGTCGCTTATTGGATTAGGTAGTGCCCTTTAAGCACTGACCAAGGGAGTCCTGTGTGAATGAGGTCATGAAATGAACCTCTATAATGAGCACGCAATATTAATAAACCAAAATAAAAATGTACCCTATAATAGCAAGTCAATATTAATAAACAAAATAAAATTACGCACTGTAATTTATAAACTGTGTTCAAAAATCTATCGAAAATTATTTGAGATGGCAATACTTTGTTTTCGCTTTTCTAACCGCCATCTATCTTACGCAAGCAAGCGGATTTTTGTGTTTTTATAATTGAATTATTTTATGAAATAAACATTATAATAATCTCTTTATTGCTATATTTTTCTTTTACCCAGGATATCTGGGGTTCAAGCTTCAGGCTACCTTCTTGTAAAAACTGAAATTATATGCTCAACTTGCTCCTGTGTTTAACATCCTTACAAAAGAAGTTCTGTCTGACTAACAATTACTACAGCAGAGCTTCAATATATATATATATATATATATATATATATATATACAAAGGTGTACTATACTATATATATATATATATAATATATATATAATATGTATTATATATAATATATATATATATATATATATATATATATATATATATATATATATATATATATATATATATATATAATATATATATATATATATAGCAGTGGCGGCTCGTGGTTCTTGTGCAGGGGTGGCTGCGTTCACCACACACACACACACACCACACACAGTATAATATTAGTATATATTATATTATATTATAATATATATATATTATATATATATAATATATATTATATATATATATATATATAATATTATATATATATATATCGTAATTATATATAATATAAGTATTATATATAATATATATATATAATATATATAATATATATATAATTATATATATATATAATATATATAATATATTCAATATATTATTAATATATATATATATTATATATATATATAGTATATATATATATATATATATATAATATATATATTAGGCGTAGGCAGGATTTTCATTTAGGTGGGGGCACAAGGTTGAAATATATATATATAGTATATATATATATATATATATATATAATATATATATTATATATATATATATTATACTATATATATATATATTAATATATATATTCATATAGTATATATATAATATAATACATATATATAATAATATATATATATATAATATATATATTATATATATATATAACTAGCCCTTTATCAGCCGCCAAATGCTATCGACTATACTGGAGAGTTCCTAAGCGGAGAATAGCTGTCTGAAAGAAGCTAGCCTGATAAAAGCAAACACAGCTAGTTGACTTTCAAGCGCATAGAAACGAGAAAACGCGATTAAGAACTATTAAAAAATGTATACTATGATATATATATATTAATTATATATATATATATATATATATATATAATATAATATATATAATAATAATATATATTATATATATTATATATATAATATATCTTATATAAAATAATGAGTATATATATATAGTATATATATATAATACATACGTGTTTGGTAAATCTTAGTTAATTTACTGCCTTCCAAGTATCTATCGAGTTGGTGTATCTTTTTTTCAGTTTTTCTACTAATAAACCTTAAATACGTCGTATTGGCAAACATCTAAGATCTCCAGTTTTTTATTTCGTGCCAAGATTTTAGGTGGGGCAAGTGCCCCCCGCTTCAACCCCCTTCTGATTTTATATATAAATGATTATTAATGTATAACTTTTACATTAATCGCGAGTGAAATGTTTGAAAACGATCAGTTAAGAAAGTTTGCAAAGAATAATCGAAATTTAAAGAGAATAAATGTGAAGCTTCAATAAAAGGAAAAAAAATCAGTCCGGAGACAAATTGTTTTAGTTCAACGGTTAAGTTATTAAGCAACTAACGCCTGACACATTCTCTCGCTCCGATTACATACAGTAAAACTATAAATATAAGCAATTTTGGAACAACACATTTTTCCAAGTTCTATTATTTTCTTAGAATAAATTGTTCGACACAAAATTAAATAGATTATATAATACTATATATATATATATATTATATATAATATAATAATAATTAATACCATATATATATTATAATAATATATATATAATATATATATATATAATATTCATATATATATATATACTATAATGATAGTATATATGAGAGAGAGAGAGTTAGCAAGTGAATAAATGCTGTTTAGTAGTTGTAGCTTAGTTCTGAAATTTTTTGGGGGGCTGCATTTCCGCAATGCTATTGACGAGCCGCCACTGAATATAGTATATATATAGTATATATTTATAATATATATATATATATATTATGATATATATATATAATATATTTATACATTATAATATATATATATAATATATACCTCGATAAACGTGCCACCTTACCGTGGTGAGGGGGTTCAGATATCCCTTCTGGATATGCAAAGTTGCACGCTTTCTTCTTTTCATTTTTGTTTATTACCACCGATTTTTGCTTTGTCTCGCTTACTTTGCCTTTTCGTTTTCGGTACGTAACTTCCACCTCGCTTTTGAGTGCCCTCCCTTTTTTTCCTTCACTGGCCCTATTGCTTTCCCGGGTTCCGTTCTGTTTGGGTCCTGGGTCCGTCCTAACCTCCATCCCCCGCGGATGAGGGTACAGGTTATAACGGTCCTTTCCGCCTATGACCGGGCCGCCTATTGTTTGGGACCCGAACCTTGGGTTAACCACTGAGGAGGGCTGTCTTACTGGGGTATATCCGGCTCGCATTCGTAACCGTTGGTTCATGGAGGGGCGCGGCGGAGTTCCGGCGGGTTTTTCTTCCGGGCAGCATCCGCTGCCCTCCCTTGGGGTGGGTTTCGAGGCGGATTTTTGGGTTCTGGCCTTGGGCCTCCTGTCGTGACAAGACACTTCCCATAGGTATAGTTTCCCCCTTCCCATCCCTCTGGTATATTGTTCTTTATGTCATTTGTTTTATTGTTATTGTTTATGCGGTGATAACTCTTATTATAAGGAGTTTAAGCGATGTGAATACGCCCTTAAAGCTAAAATACGATTTTAAAGATGCGGATTTCCGTCGCGCGCTGGTACCTCGAACAGGCCCTCCGTGCCTCCTCCTAGGCCGGGACCAAGTAAGGGCTTTGATGCTCTAGTAGACGAAATGGTTGTTCGCGCTGCTCACCATCATCCGCGAAACCTCCTACACCCCAGAATCCGGAGCTTATTAATCGCCCCCTCATCTTTCTTGGTGAGACTGTGTCGCTATCTGTACCTGTGTTACCTCATCAATCGCGTCACCAGAAGAATCGGGCTTCTCCTCACCCGTTGGGCCCGCCTACTCGCTACCATACGCCTCGACCTATTGAACGGTTTCCCGTTCCGGACTCGCCGTCTGGGTCCCCCCTAAGTACACCTATCCTTCTGTACTTTATCTTAGTTTTGCGACTTTCACAACCTCTCAGTCTCGTCAGCTATTCGTCCCTCAGTGACCGCTTTAGACTATCGTTCTCGGTTCGAACCGATCATCAGGCGACTCCCATGAGGATGGGTTCTCTCTCGTTCGTAGCGCCTCTTTGACATCAGAGTCAGTTATGGCTCTCTTTCATATTTGGGCGCGCTATCCGGTTGTCTCCACGCCGAAAGATGTTCCAATACATGTAAGGAAACACGTGTATGCTCGGAAGGTCGTTCCGAATGATTCCTGAGGCCATTCCTCGAACATTTTACAAAGCGACATATTCCGGTCACAAATGTCTACCGGTTCCCTCCTCATAATGAGCCCCACTGACAACACCCGTTGTTTTACTGCAACTTGTGATATTAGTGTTACCGAGTGTATTCGCTGCCGACAGGTGGAGATCGGTTTCACCATCCCACTTCGTTCGGCCATACATCCCCGCGACCCTAGATGTTTCAAATGTCACAAATTTGGCCATCCTCAAAAATATTGTATTTCAGATCTCCCCAGTTCATCTGTTCGAGGTGTGGTGACACTCTCCACACCGTGCGAAAACCCGCCTTGCTGCCCCAAATTGCAAGGGTTCTCATCAGGCGTCATCTGTGCACTGTCCCTCTTTCTTTGGAAAAGGAGATCTTGCACATGTACCATACACAAGCTTACCGTCGTAGGCCTTCACTCGAGCTAGGCAAGGAAACTCTTCAAACCGCCTTTTCTCTTGGTTGCTACGACAGCCGGTTCCTAATCTAACGCCCAACCTTCTCATCGCCCTCCTGCGCCTCTAAAGTAATTTGAAGCTCTCTCCGATCGGAACCTGGTGCCCAGCCTACTTGGGATTATACACATTTTCCTACTTGCAATCGAACACCCTCCGCATTCCTTCCGACATATCCGTACTTGTGTCGCTCATCATAACTTCCCGTTCTACTCCATGTTCTATGGTGTGACTTCGCTGAAGTTCATTCGCACCCAGGGTTGTATGCCTCGCCAATATCTGGTTCCGACTCCTCCTGATTTTGAAGCATCCCCTGCGTTACTACTCGATGATGACTCCTCCTGCCCGACTGTTCCGCATAAACTCCGTCCCTGGAACCGCTGAACCTTCTTCTTCCTAAGTATTTTGTACTCTCGCCTGAAGCGTGTCACGTATCCTTCTGCGGATGCGTCATTACTTTTTTTCACTATCGGGCGGACGGATTCTAAATCCTCGCCCTCTGCCCCGTCCGACGGGTCTCACTGTGGTTTGCCCCAAACGTGCCCGTCGCTGAAACGCCATGTTCATGTGGAATGCAATCGTGTTCAGCACCTAGATAGTTGTTATCGGCATCTGGCTTCTGCATCCGAACCCTCCATTCCTTATCCAGCGATTTCCGAGTCCTACTCTGATATTCCAATGAATGTTACCACCGACTCTACATCTTCTGAAGGTTCTCCCAACTTGGGTCCAGGTCCAACCCCCGACTGTACCTCTTGTGCTCCCTCGCGGTGAGTCGAGTCCCCTGTTTGTTCGGCGGGGATCGGAGCCATTAGGAGAGTACCATATCCTCCTGCCTCGGCCTCCGCTGTCCTTCTCTGGGCTGCCCCTGCAGGACGCTGAACTTTGTGGGATGTGCTTCGGGCCTCCTCCCCCGATCCTTGTCTGGTTCCTCCTCTTGCCATCCTGTTGAGACTCCTCCATCCGTAACGAGTCTTCAGCGGTGTGATATACCTGTGCCTTCTACGCCTGCCCTGGACGATAATTGGGGTTCCCCTGTCTCCCCCGTTGAGAGACGATCTTCTCTGGCGCTGGTGTCTCCACCTTCGTCGTTAGGCTCGAGACCCTCTGATGTGGAGATTGGTTTGGCCCATCTTTTTGACGGGGTCTCTCCCGCAGTGGTGGGGAGCGACCATTCTCTATCTCAGGATAAACCTCCAGTGTCAGTTCTCCATGACCTTCCTCTTCCGCAGGGCTATAAGGCGCCCCCTCGTGGGCCATCTAGTGACCCGCGCCTTCGGTCGTCGCGTGCTTCTAAAAAGAAAACTGACGCCATCGCATATCAACGATGTAACAGGACCGCATTGCGTGACTGATCGCTTCGCTTCTTTCTTCAATGACTTACAGTTCTTCCATGAACTGCGGTGGTTAATACCCCAAAAGTTGGTAGACTATTGAATTTGCATACCCCAAAGGCAAAATCTCCCTCGCAAGAATTGAGGACTGCGTAACCGTGCTTTCCTGCCGCCGACCATCCAAGTACAGGTTGCCTCTCGCTTCCCAAAATCGTGGCGCTAATGATAGGGGTAGTGCGGCGATTCTGTTCCACGAATCGGTTCCTTTCACCCAAATCCCCATTCCAACTCGGTTAACACGCGGTAGCTGCCCGTGTCCACCTCGATCCCACCGTTACTTTGTTCTCTTGTTCATTGTCCAGTCATTTACACCAAAAGGATCTTTCGGCACTGTTTCGAAACCTCCTCCGCCCTTGTGGGTTGGGTGACTTTCAATATTCCCCACCCCTTGTGGGGTGACTCCAGTTTCGTTACCGTAATGCGGATTGTCTGTTGAGTGTTGTTCAGAGCTTTTCGTTGGGTTATTGCCTCAAACACAGGCTTGACCAACTTCGAACGTTTTTGAACACTCATACTCCTCGGTTTTGACATCTCCTAATGCCTCTCTTCGTTCATCTGACCAATTCGCGGGTACAGGTTCGCCTTCTTTGTGGGAGGTGACTTTACCCACTATCCTTACCTCTCTTTGCCTCTGATCACCTCCAACGCCTCTATAACAGCTGCTTTATACAGGGCTGATTGGTCCCTGCCTTTCTCCTGCCACTTATGTCCCGCCTCCCGGCCACTGACGTCCTATCCTTCCCCTGCGGAAGCGTTTCACATATTTGCGGATTTCTGGACGGCGGCGGAGGCCCATACCTCGCTCTCCTGCAATGGTCGATGTTCTGCTACCACTGTCGTGAATGCTAGATGCGCTCGGGCTAATCGTGCGAAACGTCAACTCTTTCGCTCATACAGAAAAAACATAGTTTTTTTGAGCTTCACGTCCACGTCAAATCATATCGCCATTGCGTTGGTGACAGTGGTTGGTTCGCAAAATTTCTTGCAAGCACTAACAGGAGCAACCGACGGTCATCAGCTGTGTCGCCGCACTCCGATGTGAACATTCATTTCCGCACCGGAATAGTTGTCCGATGAGCGTCAAGCTTACCATTTTGCTTGCTGCTGCATAAGTTCTCGGTATCTGGAGCCTTTCCGATCGATCCGCGCCCGCACTCATTTCCCGGACTTTTCTGTTCCTCCTGGTGAGGATCCTTTCTTATAACGATGTTCACCGAGGCGGATTGTCGGTTGGCTCTCCGCCCTTGTAAGGATGGTGCGTCTCTGGACCTGAGAGTATCTCAATTAACAAATTTTACGTCATTCCATGAGTTGCTTCGGCGTTCCCTCTCTTTATATAATCGTGTCTGGGTGGAGGGGTCTTCCCCCCAGTTGGCTCACGGCTTATACCATCTCATTTCCAAACCTAGGAAAGGACCCTACAATCCGGCTGGACAAACCTACATCCCATTTCTCTAACTGTCAGTACCTGTAAGTTGTGCAAGAAGATGGTGGCTAATCGTCTTCTCCCGACGTTGGAGGCCCTGCGTGCTTTTTCCGCCCATCAGTTTGGTTTAGGGCAATCATCCGATCCACTCACGGAACCTCTCTCCGGTTTGTAACCAACTATGTCCGTGATGGCTTTTCTCCTTCTAATAAAATGGTCCTAGCTGTTTTCTTCGATCTCGAGAAAGCTTACGATTCCACATGGAGAATGGGAGTTCTCCATACCTTGCCGACCGCTGAAGTCCTAAGGGACAACTTCCTCTCTTCTTTCAGTCTCTTATGTCGGGTCAATTTCCGGTTTTTCTGCGGTACCACTCTGTCTCGTCATTTGTACATGGTCGAGGGGGTGCCGCAGGGGAGTGTGCTCAGCGTTCTGCTTTTTGCTGTCGGTTTCGATGGTGTCATGCTAACACCCATTCTTGCCGTTCATGCTCTCTCTATTTGGACGACCTGGCGTTGTATGTTCCTGGAGTCAAACTTTCATGCATGGAACGTCAGCTGCAGCTGGCCGTCAATGGGGTGCCCTTCGTGGATGGTTTACGGGTTTTTACTTTTTCCGTCACTAAGACGAAGACCGTGCTTTTCGGAGAGGTGGTAAGACGGGATCCTGAGGGCGGTGATTTGTCTCCGCGTACTGACGTTCTATGCCCCCCTCCGCCTGTGTCGGTAGGTGAGTTCTTGGCTGTTATTCGGATGAATCGCTCTGACTTATCTCCAATATCCTCAATCTTGAAACTTAACAGCCGCCGCCATTGGACCTCTTAACGCTACCACTTAACGTCTTCAATCCTTGGGTGCTGATGTCGTAAGTCATGCTTCGTCTGCTTGATCATGTTGTCAGTCAAAGTTGGATAAGTCTGGCGATATAGTGCCAGACGATCTCCGGAATATCTTCCGCCTCGACCCGATACAGAATGAGGGTCTTCGGATATCACTTGGGGCGTTTCGTTCTTTGCCAAAGGAAAGGTTGGAGTAGAGTCTTGGGGTGACTGTCCCTGTCTTTACGGAGAGAAATTGCCAATTGCTCATTGTTTCCTTCGTCTACAAATCCCCCAAGCCATCTGCTTGACTCCTCTGCATCGCTGAGTTCCTCGTAGCCCTGCCTATTGGCCGTTTGCTGAGGTTGTAGCGTCTGTCTTCCGTTTTCTCCGCCTCCCTGTGCGGGCTGTTTTACAATTTGACTACAATGATGTCTGCCCTTATTGGTTTTATCCGCCCCCTGTGGTGTGCATGAGGTTGTCTGCCTTATCAAAATCCAGAGACCACCCGGTCTCTACTGAATGCTTCCTTTCCGTCTCACCTGGCTCTCCATGGAAGCTCTGGCATCTACACCGACGGATCAAGGCGGGAGGTGGGTGGGGCATCAGCGCTTTCCGGATCTGTAAACTGTGTCCACACATCCCTCTGACGCGTCCCGTCTTTACCGGCCTAGTTAGTTTGCTATTAATCTTGGCTATTTAATGAGTTCTGGACATCTAGATCTTGCTGTCTGACGAGGTGAGATACGGATTCGTTTCGTGGATCTCGCAGAGTGTCCTTTGCCCTACAAAAGTCGCAAGACGAGGCCGCACAATCGCTTGGTTTCCGCATTCCAAGAGGTTTCTTTGTTAGTGCTGCAAGTGCGACGTGTTCCGTTTCAGGCATGACTTCCGTGGGGCGCTGTTGCGCGCGCCGCGGAGCAGGCGAGTGCCCGCCTCCTGAGAAAATGCGAGCATGAATAATTTTTGTCGTTAATTATAAGAATAAAGCAAATAAATCTATAAAAAGTTATTTTATAATCTATATTAGCTAGCTATAAATAATAAAGATCAGCCAGAATGGCCATGGAAAACGGTGCTAGAAGTAAATACAAAGGTGGTCAAGTTCTGACTTCTGCCCGTTAAACGTTTGAAAAACGATTTTTTTTAGTTTGTTTTTTTGATTTTTTTGAGAAAATAGGGATTGCTATATATAGTAACAAACCGAGAGAGGAAACGCCGCAACGTATCAATTTTTACAAATTAAACCTACTGATTTAAAGAATGTTGAAAATAAAGGTGCAGGATAATCCAGCTCACATTCCGCAAAACCGTCTGACAAATAACGCTACTACAATAAACAATAGGAACAGAAATATAGTTGGCTGGCAAACATTATAGAAAAACGAGGCCGCATTTTGTAAAACGGTGCCAAAATTTCATGAAAAAATGATTTAAATGTTCTAACAAAAACAGGTAGGGATCATAAACTTTCCATTCACAACTTGTCTAAAAAGCGTTACGAAAAAAATGGGAAATTAGAGAAGCATGAACACTCTTCAGCTCACACTATAAGTGTAGAAATGGAAAAATTTTCACAAATTTTCAAAAAAAATTTTTTTGAACATTTATTCCAAGATTAAATCCAAACCTATTGCATATACAAATAAATATCTAAGTAAAAAATGATGCATCTTGCCGATTGTACAAGCCCTGAAAATTTGATGTTGATCGGATGAGTAGAAAAAATATTTCAATTTTCAATTTTCAAATTCAAATAAAAAGGGTTTGGAAATTACAACGCTGAGCACAGAACTCAAAAAATCGAAAATGTTCTATGTAATTATTGTAGGTAATGGACACATCTATGCATATTCAAGTTTGAAAGCATTTCCAAAAAAGTCTGAAGTTAGTATGAAAATTGGTCAAAAACATGGATTTTGAAAATTTGAAAATTTTGAAAGAATGACTACAGTCACAGAAAACCACCAGAAAACAACGTTTTAGAGGGTAAAAAAAAAGCTACTTTTCTGGTGTTTGTATAGTTCAAAATCGGCTGAAAATTCTAATTTGATGTCCATATTTAGGTGGGCTGAAAATGGGGACAGCCCAGCCAAAACATTGAATCCTCCTAAACATAAGCATCGAGAATCTGGAGATCCAACAGAGGATTTACATACATAAAACATAGAATTGTACTGCGACGACAGAAAACTAGTCGGCATACGAATTCCTTTAAACTTACTTCTTTAATACCCCTAGCTTACTAAGTACTAACGTCGGAGTTACGGCCTACGGAAGTGATATATATATATCATATATTAATATATAATTAATTATATATTATACTATATATACTATATATAATATATAATATTAATATAGTATATATAATATATATATATTATATACTATATATATATATATAATATTATAATTATATATTAATATATATATTATATATATATATAATTTATATAATATTATATATATATATATATTTATATATAGTTATATATTATATATATATATATATAAATATATATATATATATATATAGTATATATTATAATCTATTAAAATATATATATATAATATAATTATATAAGAGTATATATATAATATTATAATAATATAAATTATAATTACATTATATGTATATGTATATAATTTATTTTACCCAAAGAGTCTATTCCTTATTAGAAAAAGTCATATTACACATATATATTTTAATTATAATATTCTCTCATAATAATGTTTTCGTACCCTTATGTTATTTTATTTATCTAACTTCCTATTAAATTTCACAAATAGATTGCTATATTTTTACAGCTAAAGATTTGGTTATATTTCTGATATTTACTAATTCAGCAAGACAGTAACTAATAAGACTAAGAATTAGCTGACAAAGTGAACAAAGAATAGTCATTATACCCTTAATTTTAATGTAAATTAATGTTATGCTTATGTGCACCCCCGAACTCGTAAAGCCCCCCCGGAGAAAATTGTCTGAAAGAAACACTGGCTGCATGCTAGACACAAGTGATTGACGTTTTGCTGGGTCCCATCTCACGTGGGTATCCTGGGTAACGAATTGGCTGACAAAGCCTCCTATCGCGCAGCCACCTGCAAAATTTCCTGTCGACGATACTTACCTGTGGGCTGTGGCCATCTTGCTGGAACAGCTCTCAGCTGCTGATTTCTGCTCCCGACTCAAACAGGGCTTCCTCGCTTGTTAGCAGGAGTGTTGGTCGGAGGATCATCGTGATG
>JABUQX010057997.1:27500-28765 GCA_015478945.1 Trachelipus rathkii
CATAAGAATCTTAAAAAAAAAAATTGCTATTTATAAACCACCCTTTCCTTTATTCGGGAGCTACTTATCGAAGACAGTTTTCAAGGAAAAACGTCATCATATTTCATGACGTCAGAGACCAATAACCAATGAACACAAAGTAAGTGAAACTAGAACAAAATAAAAGTATATTATATATTAATTTTATGTATGTAAATTTATAGAAATATTAAAAAAAAATTAATGAAATAATCTAAAGCGTTTAAAAATACTATGAGTATTGAAGATATGTTGCTTCACATTTATTAGTTCCAGTTGCTTTGATCGGCATGGCCTTAGGCTTAACGTAGCCTAGAAATTATGATTAAAATTATAAAAATATCATCTGCTGCTTACAAAAGTTAGGACCCGGTCGCAAGTTGCACGCTGCCTATTTCTCTGGTGTGAGCCTATTTTGTGGTTTTTGGGTATTTTCTTGCACTTAAGTATATATTTGACAAAATCATTTACATAATAAATGCCAACAATGAAATAAATTAAAGAGAAGAGCATAAATTGTACAATAAAAAAAACAAGATGGCTGCCTCTCGGAAAACAAAATCTTACCACAGTTCAAGGTTGGTTCGCAGCTACCTTGACTAAGGGAAAAATTTCGCCAAGTATTTTGCGACGTCAAGGGTTCCTTAAATAAAAAATTTCAAGGATCTTTTTATCGAATTTCTGTTAAGGGAGGAATCTGAAGGTGGCGAAGTAGAGAAAAAGGCCGTTTATAAATCAGGGCCTAAGTATTATAGAAACGAACTTTGCTGAATTAATTTCTTCCTTTATGTAGTTTTTAATAACTATAGATAATGCCTCAATTATATCTTTTCGTATATCCGGTGATGTTCCTTGAAAAATAGTCGACGTTTTTAAATGATTATCCAAAGAAGAATATAGTATATATAGATAAAGAGTATAGTATATATATATATATATATATATATATATATATATATATATATATATATATATATATATATTAAGTTATATATATATATCAGATATATATATATATTAAGGTTATTATGTAGATGATGGTATTAAGGCTTTGGGCTATCTCAAAACCAGTTACCTCAACGTGTTCGCAGCAGAGTTTTATTCTTGCTCCCTGGTAGATAAAACTCCAACTGCTAGCGGAGGATTTGAACCAGCGTCCTCTCAGTCCTCTCGCGGCGACTACCCCTCCTGCGCCACGAGGCGTTCCAATAAATTTCAATATATATTCATATATATATATATATATA
>JABUQX010057998.1:2500-12500 GCA_015478945.1 Trachelipus rathkii
AAAGTTGTTAAATTTTCTAACAAGTTCCGTCAAAACATTTTCTAATCGCATTCCGAGTTTCCGAGTGCGAATGCAAATAATTTATTTTTAATATTTGTGAATGCGAGAGTCAATGCGAATATATAAAAAATTTTGGGGGGGGAAAAAAAAAAATATCAATAAAAATTATATTATATATTATATATATATATATATATATATTATATATATATTAAATTATATAATATATATAGTATATATATATATATATATATAATATATATATATATATATATATATATATATATATATATATATACTATATATTATATAATGTATATATATATATATATATATATAATAGTATATATTTTATTTATATAATATATATATATATATATGATATATTATATATATATATATATATATATATATATATATATACTGTCAAAAATACAACGCACCACAAAAGGGTACGTGGCAAAAGGGAAGGTAGAGAAAGGTTGAAGACAACTTATTGACACTTTATTGACAATGACGAATAGCATGGTGGATTCCTCCCCAGAACCGTAGGTTTATAGAGTGTGAGGCCAAGGTGCAGCAAAGGGTCTCGCAGTAGGGTTCGGAGGGTCGGCGCTGCAAACACACAATGTTGGTCGAAAATGGCTATGCCCCGCGGGGGGTGTTGGGTCTGTCTTAATACCGTGTATGACCCCCTCACGGATGACTGGCTGACACCGTCCTGGCATGCTCTCGCTGAGTGGGGCGAGGCCTCTGGACAGTGAATTTGATCCCATACGTTCGTGCAAAAAGTGCCTACGTCAGGTCCCGGGAAGGTTCATGAGAGGGGTTGCAGCTGTCGGAATCCGACGTTTCAGGATATCCCCCAAATGTTTGGGTTGAGGTCCGGACTATTTGCTGGCCACTCCAACGCCGTAATTTGAACCTTCCTGGTAGTTTTTCACACATTGGGCCTTGTGTGTTCTTGCATTGTCATGCATTAGGATAAAAGAGTCACCGATATAGGGGGCATATAGCACGACATATGGTTCGAGGATATCTGTGATATATCCCTTACGGCTGAAATAGAGTGCCTTCATCGAAGATGTGCAACTCCGTAGGCCCGATAAAGAGATGCCTCCCCAGACCATAACCCACCCCACCTTCAAACGGCGGCACCTGCAGCACCTTCGCATTGCGCGAACCTCTCCGTCGGTCGTTGGTATACTCTAGCACGCCTGTTCAAAGGCGTACAAAGACAATCTCGACTCGTCCGTAAAGAGCACCTTTACCCAATCGTCGACCGTCCAGTGGATGTGTTCTCGGGCAAAATGCAGGTCCGCGCCCTTCAATGTGCAGTGGTGTGCGGTAGACCTATGGCAGGCTCCGGGGCCGGTAATTATGTTCCGCAATGGCGTCGACGCACTGTATTGTCACTCCCCCTGGTGCCATGTACCTCCCAGCTGTAACTGCAGATGTCGTGCCATTGTATGGTGCTCTATTATTTCACGCAGAACCATCTTCAATTTTTTCAATATATGTGTCTTTCTCCTTAGGAATGAGTTTCTTTGCTGTTTTTAAAATCTTTTTCTCTCTTTTAAATTCCGAAAAACACTTTCAAACTGAAGTTTAAAACTATTATCTTCAAGTATCACCTTTTTCTCCCACTTTTCTGTGATAAAATGAGAAGAATCTGAAGATTGGTTTAAAGTAGTGGAAACTGTTTTCCTTTCCTTTTATACAACATATGTCTTCGCACATCCATTGCTTAATAATATTTTCCACTTTTTTATTGTTATATTCATCCTCAAGGAATGTAGTTTTAACGTGGATCAAGATAGGTAGCAAGCACAAGATTCTTATCAGTAAAGTAAAGCTGAATCTAATTTTTACTGATTTTTCCATGCTAATACTGTAGACCCAAGGTCCCTCAAATAGTTCCTTTTTTTCTGACTCTTTCAAAAAACTGGCAAAATCAACTTTCATAATTTGTTTTTTTTAGGTAGCCAAAGTAGCCCCAATATTTTTTTTTTTTTGGGGGGGGATTGTTGGGGGCTCAAAAAATTTGTACAATCAACAAAATTTTTAAGTATTTTTAGAAATTTTTCAAGAACTTTCCGTTGTTTCTAAGCATGCAGGTTTTGAATGATCACTGCAATATGAAATGAGAGCCGTCTTTTGTTCAAAATTTTTTGAAAGCATATGATACTGCTATTACATCTGGTTTGTACATTCTGAATAAATCTGTGCTTTGGTAAATTTTATCTTGTTTGATATTCTACATACTTGGCAATAGCTTCTTGGGGTGAGTGATTAAAATGACCTACAATTTGTTTGCATATGAATATATTTTTTTCACGTCTCTTTGTTCAATATATGGCATCTGTTTGAGAACTAGTGTCAAAGAGTGTAAAAAAGTCAAGGTAATTCCCAGAATTCTCTGCTTGTGGGTGAAACTTCTGTAGCCATATTAGGTGGCATTATCCCCTTTACTATAACATGAAATTTTTATTGTCAGAATAATTGAAATTCTTTCGATAATATTTTGAAGACAATCACTTATATTAGATGCTGTGTGAGATACGTGAAAAGGAGAAACTCGATGGATAGCATTTATATTCAATAGCTCCAATTATTACAAGCCTACAAGGCAAATATTTCACTGCTCACTTACGAGTTTACGGGTATATAATTATCAAAACATATTACATAACATGACTAACGAAACATTGCCAAATTTCTGCCTCACCATGACTGTCTGAAAATCCTAACATGATATCTTAGGCTCTACGTAAAGATGCGCCGCTCAATCCAGTTTTCTTTAATTAAATAGAATTAAGGAAGAACTGAAATTAAAAATCAATACGGCAGACTTCGAAATATTGTCTTTGAAATATCATAAAGATCGAATAAAAATTATTTTCAGATTGTATACCAAAGAATCGGTCAAAGAATCGGTACAATTTTGCCGATTCCGATTCCGATTCCGATTCCTGAAAAACAGCCGATTCCTCCGATTCCGATGCCGATTCCGATTAATCGTCCCATCACTAATGATAACATAAGTTAATAAAATTGAGTCTGTCTTTATATTATGAATTACATATATATATATATATATATCCATATATAATATATATATATATATATATATATATATATATATATATATATATATATATATATAAATAGAATAAATATATATAAAAATATAAATATTTATAGATGCTAAATATATATACATATATATAATATATATATATATAATATATATATATTTATATTTTTATATATATATATATATCATCATCTATGGGAATGATCAAGTTCCAATTCCATCTTCAACTAAATCTTTTTCTCCCCCAAAATTCATGGTTCGATGGAGCTTGTTCTCGTGCCATTCAGAAGAGAGACATTTATCGGGCAAGGAAAAACTCTCGTTCTCATTATACTATACTTGTTAATTTTCATTCATCTCTGACTCGTTGCAGGGATACTATGCAGTCTAAGCGCAATTTCACTAAATAAAAGTGCGACACCTTGCTAGGTCTCCTACAATAAAAAATTTCTGGTTCCTTGGCCAAAACATCTCTAACATACTTTGTAAATCTGCCTTTCTCCCTCTTATCCGTTCTGACGGTTCTATTGCTTAACTCTCCTTCTGAAAAAGGCCAAATCTCTTGGGCCTCCTTTTTTCATCTAAATCTACCCTCGGACGATTCTGGCATCCCTCCTCCTACTCATTCTCCTCTCAGGTTTCCCATGTCTTTACCTGTGATTACACATGATCATGTGCATGGGATCCTGAGATCTTTGAACGCCAGAAAGGCTAGTGGCCCGGATGGCATTCCTCCCCGTGTTTTGAGGAAGTGTGCCTCTGAGCTGGTGCCTGTCCTCGTTCAACTCTACTCTCTATGTCTTAATACTAATATTTTTCCTCAGTGCTAGCAGCTCGCATATGTCCAACCGATCCCGAGAAAAGGTAGCCGCTTTGATCCTTCAAACTCTCGCCCTATAGCTCTCACTTTGTATTCTATCTAAAATCTTTGAAACCTTTTTTAAATCTCATTTCCTGGATCATCTGAGTCTCATTCCAATTCTTTCAGATCAATTCAGTATCTCGACGCTCGAGGTCCACTGGTGACATACTTTCCTATCTAACTGATTTATGGTCTTCTGCCCTTAGCGACCATGGGAGTCTTGCATGGTGGCGCTTGACATATCCCAAAGCTTTTGACCAGGTTTGGCACCCGTCACTGCTCTCCAAGCTCCCTTCCTTTGGGTTTCCTCCTTTCTATTTACTTACTATTGTCTAGTTTTTCTCATCCGAATTCGCTCTAGATCGGCACTCGTTGACGGAGAAGACTCTTCTTCTTCCTGTTAACTGTGTGTACGCAAGGTCTTGTTTATTCTCCAAACTTTATTCCTACTTTTTCATCAAGATCTCCTCAGCTGTACTTCCAACTCTGTTCACTTTTAGCCGATGACTTAACCCTCCACTCTTCTACTCCAAAAATCTGCTCCCCCTTTTGCTTCTAGAAGTTGCCTGCTCGTCTCAGCTTTCCCGATTTCTTATCCTTGTCGACTGTAAGGGATTTCCCGGTGGGTGTCACTCGCAACCTTGTAAAATTCAACTCTTTAAAATTCACTTCCTTACATCTCCCTCTCAGAAACAGCTCCCAAACTTTCCTATTTCCTTGACGGCTCTAACGTCTCTCCTGTTAATAACATAAACATTCTTGGTTCTAAACATAAACAATAAATTGTCTTGGAAAACTCTCATATTTGAATGGTTGCTAAGATGGCCTCAAAGAAACTGGAGTTCGTTCAGGTTGCGGAATTTTTTTCCTCTGCTCAGTTATTCCAGTTATATAAGGGCCTTATTCGCCCTTGTATGGAGGTACTGTTCTCACATTTGGTGGGGGATCCGGCGTCCAAGCTTCTATTGAATAGTGTTGAGTCCTAAAAGCTAGAAGACTATAAACCTGTCCCCTACTTTCAAACTCTCTTTGACCCTACTATCTCTGCGACGTGACTTGGCGCACTACTGCTTTCTATATGGTACTACATACGTAGATGCTTCAGGGGAGTTGGGCCGCTCGCATTCCATCCTCCCTTGCGTCGCCCTCGCAATAAAAGGGGTGCCATGCTCTGGCATGAATTTTGCGTGAGTATTGAGAACCCCAGACTTGTTCTGTGGTGCCTCTTTCTTTCCTGCTACTTCTGTTTTGTGGAACTTCCTTGCCTTCTTCTGTTTTTCCAATTATATTTAATCTTCCTCTCTTTTAAACCCCCACGTTTGCGCTCACCTGAGAGATTTGCCTTAGGCTGGGGAATTGGGTGGGTTTTTTCCATGTTTATTTTCTGCCTCCTCCTTGAAAAGGGCTCGCCCCGTGGAGCCATGGTTAACTGAAATATTTATATATTATATATATATAATATATATATAATATATACATATATATATATATATATATATATATATATATATATATTATATATTATAATATATTATATATATATATATATTACACTTGTACAAAACCTTTCTCAGAAAAAAAATAGTTGCCGAATTGGTAGTTACAAACAATTTTAGCTTTTCTTGGTGATTTACAAAATTAAAGATATCGTACGGTGTTATTAAAGCACTGCATGCAAAATGTTTATAAGGTAGTTTGGAAAATAGATAATGGGAGAGAGTTCCACACATTAATTAGTAGAGTACACTGCAGGGTTAGCATAGCTGTTAAGTCTGAGGTCAGAAAAGAGCTAAGAATATGAGATATTGTCACGCAGAAAAATAACACCAAAAAATATTAAGTAACGGACGAACGTTTTGAGTCAATGTGTTTCAAAGAAGATGTTATAGCTGTGTGGAAGATTATGTGGAGTGGAAAGATGGAGGAAAGCTTTTGAGTAATTGAAAAAAACCTGTTCTCATGCTCCAAGAAATTCGAGAAAGATCAGATGATAGTTGATCCAAGGTGACCAAAGGGTGAGCTAATTGTTTGTTGAATAAGGACGTCTATTCGAAAATGAGGAGTAAATGGAAAAGGTGAAGTCGTGTGGCAAATAGGAGTGGATATGGTGATGAGAGCAATAGAGAGAAGGTCTTTTATGAAAAAGTAGAAAAGAGTTAGGGATAAAACAGAACCATGAGTAACACCCCTATTTATAGATTTAAAGGATGAGCGGTGGCAATTCACCAAAAATACTGAAGGAAAGAGGACCAAACAAACAGAAAGAACTAGAAAAAAGATTTGCAGTAGAGGCTTCTTACGAAAGCCGGCATTGGCGAGCAGAAGAAAAGATTTAGAAGAAAGTGAGATGTTTTTCAAGATATTCCTACTGATAGGTTCGAACTATAAGAAAAGAAAGAAGTTGGAGAGTTAAGCAGGGAAGTTAAACGGCAGTTATGCCGACTGGTAAATAACTAAAAAGGGGCAAGAGGAAGAAAAGCAAAAATTAAGCGTTAACCTTATATTTTATTATTTAAACTTGCTTATTCATCCACTATAAATACTCATGACCAAAATTCTTGTTGCTCGTCATGAGACACGGAAAGAAAGGAACCTAACTATAGTATACTAGCGTTCTAGTTTTGAAAAATGCAGGTCTACACATACTAGATACATTATAAATTGGTTTCAGCTTTGCTTCCACCACGGCGCGAGATATAGATGATATTGCACGATTTTGGATGAAAATATAAGTTTGAAGGTTCTGGAATTGAAGATCACAGTAATTCCCTAAAGGCAGCGTCCTGTGGCTAAATAGCACGAAAACGAGCAGAGTTAAACCAAGGTTATCTATGTTTAGTTGAAGGTAAAAGATTATGGGGTGCACACCTCCATCCCTGCCAGAGAGAATTAGCTCGCGCTTTGCACACCCCGAGACCCTTTCCAAGGAAGCTGTAGTCCATTCCATGGGAAATCAAAGACGTAACACAAAATGTTAGCAGAAACGAAGTGCCATAGAAACGTTTTCTCCCGTAGGTGGGGTATTCCATGTGAAGATTTACAGAATAGAATATAAAGTTTGAGACACCCAAGTGATCGGAGAAAACAAAGGAGGAAAGAACTTAACAGAATAAGGCTAAAAATTAAAGAATTATGGAAAGGTCTCGAATTTGGGTTCTCTCAAAGACGATCAGAGATCGAGTAGAGAATGCAGTAATCTGCTCGAGGTAATTTCTGAATAAAAATTCGTAGCAAGTTCATCGACTTTATCTTGAGAATTGGAGAAAAGCAATTGGCCGTGGGTGGTGAACGTTGAAATAAACCAAGAATGATGATTCCAGAGAAATGTGAAGAAGAGAGAGAATGTGTTCTAATTTATTATGACAGGTTAGCTTGAGCCATTAGGTAGAATATTAGGAAAACTCTAAATCAAAGACACGGGAACAAACATCATTGCACACATTGGCACAACTGCCTTTGGCTGAAAATTGAGGGAAGAAATAGTAGGAGTCAACAGAGTAGAGCTTGAAGTCAGAACGCTCAAAAACCTAAGTTAATAAAAAGTTAATAATAAGAGATGAGGTTTAGAGGAGGAGAGGTGATGTTCAACAAAATGAAAATTAGAGTTAAAACCTAGAAGATTGCAGAAATTTATGAAGAAAGGAGACCGTATCAAAACAGGCCTGCAATTCCGTGACGGCACCAACTCCATCACCGAGGCCGTAAATGCCGTGAAGGCACCAAATCCATTAGGATGGATAATGGGCTATTTTTGGAAGCCACCCATATAGGCTTCTCCGAGACTAATCGCGTGGCTGCCATTTTATACAGTTTTTTTATTTTTTTTTAAGAGGAAAGTGTTGTCTGTAATGAGTTTTATGGTGTGTGATAAGGGAGACTTACTCCGAGTAAGAAGTGTGTGAATATGAAGCGCAATAGGGGGAAACCATTGGGCGCTGAGTGCATTGGATGTACGTTAACATCTCCATGTATGCCCAATGGGAGATAATCTCGTCGTTTCAGGAGTTGCTACTTCCGTCACATATATATATAATATATATATATATATATATATATATATATATATATATATATAATATATATATAATATATATATATATATAATATATATATATATATATCCGGCCGGTGCGGTGCGGTGCGTGGTGCGCGAAATTTGGTGCGGTGACGTGCGCTATGGTTCGCTCTTGGTGCGAGCGTGCGGTGCGCAAAAATCCGTGCCTCGGCCAACACTAATATTATAAAGATGTAAGGGCGGAATACCTTACGTAGAATTCATCTGTGGGTTGAGATGAAGGAAAGAAGTATCCTCAGGATCCGTTTCTTCATCTTAATAAGGGGGATATTATCACAGATGAATTTGGAGATGAAAAAGGTTAAGCTACATTCTCACCACTTGGAATGCTTTTAGTCATAATTTTAGTGAGGATCTGCTTTTCTTAATTAATTTAGTATTTTTATCATTTTATAAGAATGGAGTAATTTTAGCATCAATTCAATACTTTTTAGACTGCAAAATTATTTTAGAATAATTTTATGAGTTTTTGCAATAATATCTAATATTGTAAGTTTATTTTGAATAATTTTAAGAAAGATTGTAAAAAAATATTTATAATAATTTTTGGTAAGCGTCTTAAGAGAAAATGGTATAAAAGAGCGAGCTTTATACATACAATTGTTCATTCCCTGTTCATTCCTTGTTTGCCGCTCTTCATATCAAGACTCTTGACGTGTATTACTTAAGTTTGGTGAGGAAATTAAAGGGTTTAGAATAACTATTCATTATTTCATTACTTCGAAACCTTCCTGGTACAACTTGGATTTACTGAAGGATAGTAAGAAGAAAAAGGAATAGTAAGAGCCTTAGAGAAGACTTCACTTATTCTTGAGGACCAAAAGAAGATTCAAGAGGAAACTTAAGAGGAAAGTAAGGAAGCTCTTATACAACGGCTGAAGCTGCTCGACGGGAATTTACGAAGACTGAAGTCTGCCAGAAGAATCAAAGCCAGTAACGACCTGGGAAGTGTCACAACCCTAGACAACGACCTCAGAAGGAAGACCACACATCTGTTGGAGGGCCGCGGAGGTACAAGGGACGGACTTATTGTGACATAATTGGATCGCCTGTCCGGGATAGCTTCTGAAAGTAGAGAAGCGAAAACATAATTAGGGGGGCCTGTTCTATGATGATCAGTGATACACTGGAAATTTCAAGCAAAATTTGACTGGATTCTTCTAACAAATTCACCGTCTTGACTGGAAGCATTGTATAAACTTTGAAAAACTTACTTTAAAGAATGGATTATAACTTGTTGAGTAAGTTATGTCAAGAGTATGGTCTGAAGGGTAAAGAGGCCAGGGAATTCATAGCAGAAGAAAGAGCTGCTGAGGCCGCGAGGCGAAAAGAGGAAGCCGAGAGGCGAAAAGAGGAGGCCGAAAGGCGAAAAGAAGAAGCCCTTGAAAAAGAAAAAGAACGAGTGGCTACAAAGAGCGCGAATACGAGCTCAAGAGACTGCAGCTCGCGTATCAGGTGAGGATAACTTATGATGCCTCGGAAAGTTGTCAAATGAGAGCCAAGGTGCCGAAGTTACCTCTATTTACCGACGGAATGGATGAAATGGGGAACTACCTTGAACGATATGAACGATCAGAATACAATGAAGCCGAGCCAGATTTTGTTGACGCCGCCAAGGACTTGGAAGAAGTTGCCGAAGAAAATGGTGTCGAAGTTAAACAAGAATCTGAGACTTCGAGGAAACAGGAATGGTGCGGAAGAAGCGCCGAGCGTGAGGTCAATCAAGGAGACACCCACGCGCGAGGAAATATAAAGGGAGCAAACCCACCGGACTGCACAGTCGAGGAAAAAGCTGAATCGGCAGCGTTGAAAACCGAATTAGAAAATTTAACTGGAGAGGACGAACCTCCAAAAGTAGAGGATCAATGTGGAGTCGAACGGACACTGTCTCCTATTTGGTCAACAGATTACTCAGAAGGTTCTAAACCAGACATTGAAGAATTAGAAACGAAGAAAGAACCAAGAA
>JABUQX010057998.1:20000-27500 GCA_015478945.1 Trachelipus rathkii
TATATATATATATATATATATATATATATATATATATATATATATATATATTTATATATATAATATATAAATATTTATATATATATATATATATATATATATATATATATATATATATATATATATATATATATATATATATATATATATATATATATATATATATATATATATATATATATATATATATATATTTATATATATATATATATATATATATATATATATATATATATATATATATATATATATATATATATATATATATATATATAATAATAATAATATATATATATTTAGCATATAATATAATAATAATAATATGCATATATATATATATATATATATATATATATATATATATAATATATATATATATATATATATATTTATATATATATATATATATATATATATATATATATATATATATATATATATATATATATATATATATATATATATTTATATATATATATATATAATATATATATATATATATATATATATAATAATAATATATATATATATATATATGTAATAATAATATATATATATATAATAATAATATAATAATAATAATATATATATTTATATATATATATAATAATATAATAATATAATAATATATCTATAAGAAAATAATATATATAATAATATATAATAATAATAATATATATATATATAATAATATAATATATATATATATAATAATAATATTATATATATATATGTATATATATATGTATATATATATAATAATATATATGTAATAATAATAATATATAATATTATATATATATGTATATATATATATATATATATATATATATATATATATATATATATATATATATATATATATATATATATATATATATATATATATATATATATATATATATATATATATATATATATATATATATATATATATATATACTATATATATATATATATATAATATATATATATATATATATATATATATATATATATATATATATATATATATATATATATATAAACATATTTGTTGGTAATGTACTGTAACATCACTGACAATTTGATAAGTTCAAAAAATTTCTAAGTTAGGAAAAGTTAAGTTAGATGAGTTTTTAAGAATTCTTTAGTGGCTTGAAGCTGCAGGTGCCCAGATGCTTGCCCACTAAAAATAATTTTCTTAAAAAGCAACCTTTAACAAACAAAACCCACAAAGGTACTGAAAAATTTCAACAATTTTATCAGAAGACTCAGTCAACATAAACACGATCTAACATCGACTCTCAAAATTGCACTCTCCTTTCTGTAGATCTAGTCTCAATCCACAGCATTAACACATAAAAAAGATACGTGCTAATCTTAGAATTTTAGACCTAAGGCGTAAACTCATGATCACTATGCATATGGGAACCTTCTAATTTTAACCTACAAAGGAGAATACGTTCCAATCCCACACTAAACAACATTCTTACCACCACATGTTTTTCAAAAATATAAAGCAAAATTTATTAATTTGGCTTCTTTTAATATTCAACTGTTTTACTATTTTGTAAGATTATAGTAATTTATTTAGTCTTCAAATAAAATCGTCTGAGGAGGGTCCAGAAAGTTAAGGACCGAAAGTTTACGAAATTTAACATCTTATGAAGACTCTTGTAAAAACTTTTTAATAAATATATAAATAAGGCCTTCTATTATAATACATACCAAACTCGGCAAAAAATTTTTTTTATTATATATATATATATATATATATATATATATATATATATATATATATATATATATATATATATATATATATATATATATATATATATATATATATATATATATATATATATATGTATATATATATATATATATATATATATATATATATATATATATATATATATATATATATATATATATATATATATATATATATATATATATATATATAATAATAATAATATATATATAATATATATATATATATATATATATATATATATATATATATTTATATATATATAATATATAAATATATATATATATATAATATAATAATAATAATATATAATAATAATATATATAATAATATATATATATATATATATATATATAAATAATATAATAATATATGTAATAATAAGTAATAATATATATATATATATATATATATATATATATATATATATATATATATATATATATATATATATATATATATATATATATATATATATATATATATATATATATATATATATATATATATAACTACTCTTTATATATATATAGGTCAGCTACTCTAGAAGAGCCACAATCCATATCTCAAAAACTACTGCAGCTACCGGGAAAAGAAATACATTGCTGGAATGCTGGTCTAATTTTAGTGCAGGGAAAAAAATTATATCTCAAAAACTACAATAGCTACAGGGAAAAGGAAAGCATTTTTGGAATCCTGGTAAAATTGTATTAGGAAAATGTAAAAAAAAAAAAATAAAAAAAATTATTGTTAATAATTATAGTAATATGATTAGAAAGCCTATTTAAAGACCTTTTATTGGTTACTCGTTAAAATAAATAGACTTTCTATTATTTTTTTTTCTTTTTAACTAAAGAATAAGCATAAAGGTGGTATTGCGTCAGAGATCTGACTGAAGGTGGGAAAAGTGTTGAAGATCCTTTTGTGATATGGTCTTTCATTAGCCCTGCTATCCTGGGACTGGGTCACAGAATTCCCCACACTAATTATCATACTGACCAACGAATATATGCTAACGTTCATGGGCGTAGGCAAAGGGGCAGTTGCCTCCCCTAAATCTTGCCGAAATAAAAAACTGAATATTATACGTTTGCCAGACGACATTTTTAAGGGTTTATTAGTAGAAAAGCTGAAAAGATACATCAATCGATAGGTAATGAAGTAAAGTAATTACTAACGTATTATAAACATACATTTTTTCATAGTTAGTTTTAATGTGTTTTCTTTTTCATATTGGCTTGAAGTCAAGTAGCTGCTTGCTGTTTATACAGCTAGCTTCTTCAGACAGTATTCTCCTCTGGAACTCTCAGAATGTCGATAGCCTACCTTTAATGCTAAATATATATATATATATATATATATATATATATATATATATATATATATATATAGCAACCTTAACAATATATATGCTCTTCTTCATATTCTTATATATATATATATATATCTATTTCAGTGTCTGGATCATTTAGTCAGGCAACACCACCTTAATGAATGAGCCACCACCTCTATATAGATATATATAGATATATAAATATATATATATATATATATATATATATATATATATATATATATATATATATATATATATATATATATATATATATATATATATATATATATAATATATATATATATATATATATATATATATAAATATATATATATATATATATATATATATATATATATATATATATATATATATATATATATATATATATATATATATATATATATAACTATATACTATATATATATATATATATATATATATTTATATATATATATATATATATATATATATATGGCCAGCCTCTAGAAGAGCCACAATCCATATATCAAAAACTACAATAGCTACAGGGAAAAAGAATACATTGTTGGAATCCTGGCAATTACCGAGAAACTGTAAAAAACAAAAAAATCATATCTCGAAAACTACAATAGCTACAGGAAAAGAAATACATTTTTAAATCCTTGTATAATGTTAGTAAAGGAAAATGTAAAAAAACAAAAAACAAAATTAAACATAAAAATTTTATTTTTTTTTTGGGGGGGAACTGGGACATAGTATATATAAATAATATATATATATATATATATATATATATATATATATATATATATATATATATATATATATATATATATATATATATATATATATATATATATATATATATATATATATTATTCGTAAAGGTATTACACGGCAATGTAGGGGCTCGAGCCGACGGCACAGAGGGGACGTTTTCCATACCCCGTAGAAGAGGGGCGGAGGAACCCCGCGACACCCAAATACTAAGGCGGGTTCGAGACCCTCCCGGAGTGAAAATTAGTCCTACTCGTTGTTTCCCGGAGGCCGAGAGACCCCGACTCATACCATCGGTGCGGTATACCCTTAGGGTATTCCCTTTAGTTAAAAGAAAAAAAAGTTAATAGAAAGTCTATTTATTTTAACAGTAACCAATAAAGGTCTCTAAATAGGCTTTCTAATCATATTACTATAATGAATTATTAACAATAATTTTTTGTTTTTTTTTACATTTTCTAACTAAAATTTTGCAGAGTTCACAAATGTTTTCCTTTCTAACTAATAGAATTTCGAATATATTCCCACCGTGGCATTTAACATTGTCTTTACCAGTAGATCTGAATTTGAGATATAGATAATGGCACTGACGTTTATATATTATATATATATATATATATATATATATATATATATATATATATATATATATATATATATATATATATATATACTATATATATATATAGTATATAATAAATATTTCTCTCAGTTTGGTGTGCTTACAAAAGATACAGCACCAGCTTCACAAGTTTTTAAGGAGTCTCTTGAGATGTTATTTCATGCTTTCAGTTATAATTTGGACCTCAGACAATTTATTGAAGACTAATAAGTATTAAAATTGTAAGATATGTAAAACAGTTGAAATATGAAAAGTAGTTTAAAATTTAAGTAAAATTTTACTTTATATTTTGAGAAAAATAGTGTGGTGGTAAGAATGTTGTTTAGTGTGGGATGACATTATATTCCTCTTTGTGGAGTTCAAATGGGAAGGTTCCTGTATACATAGTGATTCAAGGGTTGTTTGGATCGTACCTCAGGTGGGCGTATCTATATTAATATTGTAGTGAGACTAGATCTGTAAGGTGAGAAACAAACTGAAAAGTCGGATATTAAAATCGTGTTTTATATTAATAAGTCTTCAATAAAATGTAACTCACCTATATAATGTGAGGAACTGTGTAGGGGATTTATTATATGTGCAGAATATTTGTAAAGTAAATTGGAGTTTAATTACTGAGAAAAGGTATTAAAGAGGGTGATCTAGGATAGAAAAGTAAAGATTTGAGTTCATTTATGTGGTGGGTGAGAATAGTGCTCATTGAGGATATGTGTTAGTCCACAGTAGTTAGATTTAAATAGCCCTAACTAGAGTGGAACCTTTGATAATGTAGGTTATGGATAAGATAGTTTCTTGAACGTACTGAAAATGTATTTAATTTCATTATGAAGAAGAGTAGGAGAACAGATGCATAGAGCTCTTAGGAAGAGAGAGGATAGAACACCAGATTTAATATGTTGAGAATGTATATAGGTATATATATATATATATATATATATATATATATATATATATATATATATATATATATATATATATATATATATATATATATATATATATATATATATATATATATATATATATATAATCAAAGCAATTATGTAGGTGAAACAAATAATTTTATCAGAAGACTCGGTCAACATAAACAGGATCTAACATCCGACTCTCAAAATTCTGCTCTCACCTCACATAAATCTAGTCTCAATCACAACATTAACATAAAAGATACGTGCTTACGAAATTTAACATCTTATGAAGACTCTTGTAAAAAACTTTTTAATAAATATATAAATAAGGCCTTCTATTATAATATATATATATATATATATATATATATATATATATATATATATATATATATATATATATATATATATATATATATATATATATATATATATATATATATATATATATATATATATATATATATAATTTCGTTCGAAGGCGACCTGTTGAGCGGCCTCTCAAATTTCAACTCGATTTCCTTTTTAATATTAACGATCAGCGGGAACTATTACATTTCCGAGTTAAAAAATAATTCCGTTTTCTTTAGCTCTAGGCAACTCTGTATTTGCCTTCTGACTCTTGTAGCAGTCATTTTTTTAAATCCCAATTTAAATTACATTAGCAAGAAATAATAATAATATAATAATATTAATTAACTAATTAGTTAATTTTATGCTAACTTGATCATCTCTTATACCGACTTATTTAATTTATATTCATAAAAAGTCATTTGCTCATTCTTGCAATCAGAGCTGCCAGACTCGCTTGATGAGTCAGTCTTCTAGGCTACCTATAAATTTGCTTCGGCAGACAAGTTGTATTTTGCTGTTATTAGTGGGATGTATCTATGTTAAGGTTAAGTAATAATACGCTTTTCATATTATTTATTAAATATTAATTTATTACTGATTTTGTGTGTTTTAATAAAATTGAGCTGTTAGATTTATAAAATACGGGTATATTGGATTCGTATTCGATTTAGGCCATATTAAAATTCAAACATGTAAGAATATGTGCAAAACAGTGAGTGATTTATAAATGAAACCATTCAAAAAGGAAGAAAATTTGATCTTCTTTATAAATAAATGTAAGTACCAAAAATATCAATTTTCATATATATATATATATATATATATATATATATATATATATATATATATATATATATATATATATATATATATATATATATATATATATATGTATATATATATATATATATATATATATACTCTATATATATAAAATTTTAGTTGCCTCTCAAGAATTTTGACCACGAGCCGCCATACTGATATATATATATATATATATATATATATATATATATATATATATATATATATATATATATATATATATATATATATATATATATATATATATATATATATATAGCTATATATGTGTGTGAGTAATTTATGAAAAACTTTTTTTTAATTAAAGAAAGTTTACTTTTTCAAGTATAACTTCTTAAATTTGAGAAATGAGAAATAAAAAAGCTATGACGTCTTAAAAAAATTAATGATATAGAAAAATTAGTACTTTAAGAAAATAATTTTCGTTTTTCGGAGAAATGAAAAATAAAAAGTTATGACGTCTCGAAGTTGAAATAAATGTCATTGAAAAATCAAAGTCACAATGCAATCAATAGAAATCGCATTTGCCTATGATATTATTTCGAAAAAAAACGTAAATAAATTGTTAATTATAATTTTGAAATTAAATTTAAATCTTAAAATGAGGCTCATGAATTTAAATTAAAAAATAACTGTTTTGAAAAGAAACTACTTCATATCGCGCACGAAATACTGCTTTGCGACCCTATCATTTATATAAGCCGTTTTCGTTTTTGCATTTGTGCTAACGCTGGATAAGAAATGCTAATCCAGTTTTAGCACGAATTTCAGGCATAATCGACCGATTGTTTACAAAAATTTTGATCAGCTGTTCTAATGGAGCACGTGGTTTTGGAATAAACAAAAATAAAAAAAAATAACAAATGGTTTTTATTACAAATAATTGATCAACTATTGTGATTGAGTTTATCGATTTAGAAGAAATTAGATTTAAAGCTAA
>JABUQX010057998.1:32500-42500 GCA_015478945.1 Trachelipus rathkii
ATGTCCAAAGAATTTTGAAAGTTGTCAAAGACCACTGCAAACCTGCTGATCAATTAATTACTTTTCTGCTCTTGTCCGCCAATGTTATTACTGCTGAGTTTTTAGTAGAACTTGCACTACCTAGAAAAGGACAATCTCAACAACATAAAGCAAATCATCCTGCTAAAACGTCTACTGATATTGGAAGCGTTCTGTGCTTGTGCCCTTAACTCACTTTCATCATCTTTAGAGACTAGAAGGTTTTCAGAAAACAACGTGCCATCATTTCATCTTTTTCATTTGTATCCGTTTCTTCTTATGTTAGGTGCTCCCGTAGGCAGTTTGCGTGAAAAAATGCTTTCAGAGTTTATGATCTTGATTTCGACAAAATTCATACCGAAACTGACTTAAACAGTTGTATAAAAAAAAGAATAAAGAAAAGTTGAAAGACTTGGAACTTGCTGAAGTCATTAAAGAAACCGACCCCTTTTTTCCTCAAATCAAAAACCTGTCTAATAATTGCACTGGTGTTACTGTGTTCAACAAGTACCATTGAAAGGTCTTTCAGTACTCTGCGAAGAGTAAAGACTTGGCTAAGAAACACAATGAACGAATACAAGCAAAATGGACTATGTAGGATGAGTATTCATAGAATATTAGTAAGTGAAATGAACAATTGGAAACAAAATGTAATTGCGAAATTCGCTGAAAAATCCAAGGAGTCTAATGCTAGTTAGATTTAATATTAGTTACCACTCAGGACTCTGTACTCGCCCACCCCCATAGATATTACTTTATGTATCTCAAATGAGTATTTGTTTTACTCACCTCGTGCCTAAAGGTGTGCTTTTGTGGCTTTAGCATAAATAGCCTTTTTATTCTATTATAAAATTTTTATTGTTCTATGTTAAAACTGGAGTTTAACCAACCCACACCTTCTATGATCAGTGCTATCAAGGACATAAATCACTCAACCTGTGCTAGCCCTAAGTCAAATCCTGCGCACAGACAAACACATATTTATATATATATATATATATATATATATATATATATATATATATATATATATATATATATATATATATATATATATATATATATATATATATATATATATATATATATATATATATATATATATATATATATATTCATATATCTATTTCTATCATATACTCTTCTATAAAACTCCAATAGAAAGAGCGCAAGAGTTGCCAAAAGCTGCATTTTAATTTTTAATTTTAATTTTAATTTTATTTTTTTCTTAAGGGGCTCGAGCCGACGGTGGGACAGAGGGGAGATAGAGTCCCCCGTCGACCTAACTGAGGCCGAGAGACCCTGACTCTCTCCATCTTTGCGATTTAATCTTGGGTATTTCTTTATAAAAAAAATGTTTTTGGTAATTCTGACGCTCTATTGCCTTGAAATAATCGAAAAAAATCGATTACATCGTTCGTTCGATATATATCGGTTAATTTCCTTTTAAAGGACAAAGCTCATATATATATATATATATATATATATATATATATATATATATATATATATATATATATATATATATATATAAACTATTTACTATTCTTCCAAAAAATTAATATATATATATATATATATATATATATATATATATATATATATATATATATATATATATATATATATATATATATATATATATATATATATATATATATATATATATATATATATATTTATCTATATCTGCTGATAAATATATATATATATATATATATATATATATATATATATATATCACTCAACCTTTGCTCCCCCTAAATGAAATCCTGCCTACGCCCATGCCATATACTATGGGTAAAGCCCTGGATGTCTTCATTCTCAGTCACATTTCTGAGTAGATTTGAAAAAGAACAGTATATGTAAATGTCGATATTTTGAAGTATTGCCCAAAAAAATTATTGTATTTATGCTACAAAAACAAACTTCAACTGTTTCAGGACTTCATTAAACAGTTGAGAGTCATAAACGTAATAAAAACTTTTTTTATATATATTTTATGAAATTTTAAAGTATAGAAAATTGTTTTTATTCAACATTATTTTTACTTTAATTTCTGAAATTATCACTGCTTCAATATCTGCTTCTTTTCTTTTAAATTCATCTCCAAGTCCGTTTCTCTTTCTCATAATCATATGACAAACACATTCCTCATATTTTTATGGTTTTCTTTTTCCTATACCTACTACTGTTTTCTTCTCTTTCGTGCTGTTTTTTAGGGAACTTCACCGACGACAACCAGATCAATAATATATATATATATATATATATATATATATATATATATATATATATATATATATATATATATATATATTTTCTATATATATATATAGAAATAAAACTTTCTTTAAATTTGTATAAAAAAATATATAAATATATTATATATATATATATATATATATATATATATATATATATATATATATATATATATATATATATATATATATATATATATATATTTTTATATATATATATATATATATATATATATATATATATATATATATATATATATATATATATATATATATATATATATATATATATATATATATATATATATATATATATATATATATATATATATATATATGGTAAAAATATACATTAGTGTACGCCGATATCTCGAAATACGATACATACAAGAAAACTAATTACATGTTTGGAGCGTATAAGGCTTATTACCGGAATGCTATTAAAAAAAATAAAAAATGTAATTGTAATTGTAATAAACCAACACAATAGAAGGAGAATTCTCAAAGATATGTAATGAACTGAAACTCGTAAAACATAAAATAACGAAACCTAACCTAACCTAATGTAACCTTACCTAACCTAACCATACCTAACCTAAATTAATGTAACCTAACCTAAAGTAACGTAAAGCAAAGTAAAATAACGTTATTTTTTTCTATAATTTCAGTTAAAAGCAAGAATTCCCAAACAAGGTTTAAATGTTTTAAAGGTAAATTTTTTTTAACAAGCAGTACTTTCCATATAGCAATCCAAAGTCTAAATTACGGCCTTGTAGTACCCTAAATTTTTTAAGATCTTCATTTAAGTCGTTTGGTGAGGACTGTTCTTTATAACTAATAATCTGTATGAAACCTACTATTCAAAAGCTTGACATCTTTCGTCAATCTATTACGAAGCCTAGTTTGATTTATTTTACAGGTGATCTACTTTAGAGGGTTAAGTAACTACAATATCTATACCTGCAACACACACACACACACACACACATATATATATATATATATATATATATATATATATATATATATATATATATATATATATATATATATATATATATATATATATATATATATATATAAAAATTATATATATATAAATATAAAAAACTTGTCCTTTAAAAGGAAGTTAACGGACATATATCGAACGAACAATGTAATTGATTTTTTCGATTATTTCAAAACAATAGAGCGTCAGAGTTACCAAAAACATTTTTTTAACTAAAGGAATACCCAAGATTAAATCGCAAAGATGGAAAGAGTCAGGGTCTCTCGGCCTCAGCGGGGGACGACGGGGGGGACTTCGTCCCCTCTCTGTCCCACCGTCGGCTCGAACCCCTTAAAAAAAAAAAATTAAAATTATAGTAAAAATTAAAATGCAGCTTTTGGCAACTCTTGCGCTCTTTCTATTGGAGTTTTAGCTAACACGTGACACTGCAGTAGTGTTCGGCGATTCAGCGATATAATGTCTTTTTATGTAACTTCCTTTTAAAGGAGTAGTGCCTATATATATATATATATATATATATATATATATATATATATATATATATATATATATATATATATATATATATATATATATATATATATATATATATATATATATATATATATATATATTAACAAATTTTATGTGATAACAGAGATTTATAACTTTTAAGGAATATATATATAACATAAAATATCTGGAAGTATTTTATTTCAATCAAATCCAAAGGTGTTTTTTAAGTATTTCTACATTTTGATGACGTCATGCCGAACATGATTCTCTTTTCATTATATGCCCATTTCTCTTAACTATTTTGAACCCACTGTGGAAAAGGGGCGTGGTTTTCGTTTTTCTATAATTGGTTACAAATTTCACGAATAAATTAAAAATGGCGGATTACTTTGAACTGTATATATATATATATATATATATATATATATATATATATATATATATATATATATATATATATATATATATATATATATATATATATATATATATATATTACGAATTTCTGCTGTTGACTGTATATTATATTCTTAGTTCAGGTTATGATATATTAGCTTTATTGATGTGAAAACTTTGTTACATTAGCATATATTCGTTGGTCAGTATGATAATTAGGTAAGATTATAAGTTGTTGTACATTATATCCTTAGTTTAAGTTATGATATCTTAGCTTTATTGATATGAAAACTTTGTTATGTTATCATTTATTCGCTGACCCGTATGATAGTTAGGTAAGATTATAATATCACTATGTTAGTGTAAAATTAACATTGCTATGGTAGAGATATGCTTGAAAAATTTTAATTAGGTTACTTTTTGTAGGTAATGTTAGTTACTTGCTGTTGTTAAGTAGGGAACTTTGTTAATGTTACTATGATATTTTATTCAAAGAACGTATTTTATGTTATGTTTATATAAAAATGAAGGTTTAAATTTGACTTGAATCAATAGATAAATAGATCAATAGATCGGTAGATCAAGGATGGGTGGGAGGGGGTGGTTTGATTTACTGATTTACTGCTTTAGGGTCTGTAAAACGCCAATTTTTTTACGTTATAAACATAAAAGGAATAAAATTTTAGTAAAAACAAAATGTTTTAAACAAATAAAATAAAAAAAATAAATAAAAGTTTTAAAAAACATATTTTTTAAATTAAAAAAATTGAAAAGAATAAAAATTTTAAAAATAAATTTAAATAAATAAAATTACAATAAGCAAATATATTTTGTTAGGTTTACTGATGTTAAAACTTTGTTATGTTAACATTTATTCGTAGTTCAGTTTGTTAATTAGGTTATGATATGATAAATTTTACTATGTTAATATTATATTAACATTCGTATGTCATAGATGTGATGGAACATGTGAGATTGGTAAGTTTGGCAACAGCGCATCTGACAGAGATAATTTGAGAACACTGCATATATTAGTATTTATTTGTTGGTCAGAATGATAGCTAGGTTATGTTATTATAAATTTTTGTAAGACTTTGTTAAAATTTACTATGCTAATTTTATAAACATTAAATGAATAAAGGCATTAGCAAAAACATAAAATATTTTTAAAAAATTTGTTAAATTAACCCTGTGACAAACAAGAATCAAAGGTATTGCGTAATGTTTCGAAAGGGGGAGGAGTTTGAACAAATTTTCGACCTGTATCTAATAACCTAATGAAATACGAAATACAAATACAAACGTAAAACGAATTGCTCGTAAGGCTTAAACATGAAAATACAAATACTTTTGAATCGATATGGTTCGTTCGTATGTCATATTCTTGTTTACTTTCTTCTGATTGGTTGAAAGAAAGAATCTCATTACCTTTGGGGAATGTTTATACACACTATTTTCGTCAGTAAGACTTTTTTATCTGTGCTGGTATGATGAAGTTTCACTCTACACCTAAGCTTGTTGGTGATATCTTTACGAGAACCTTCGTTATTCCCGACGATGTGTCATTTATATTTATTCGTAAACCGAATGGAGACCGATACATTGCTTGTTTTCCGGCCAGAGGTGCAAATAATAGAACTTTATTCATTTCGGTTGACGAATTCATCAAGATTATCGATATCGCAGGAGCATGGGTAAAGGCTAAGTATGTGTCATCTGATGCATCGCTTCATAGTGAAATATCTATCAGAGGAGACAGTGTGAGAGGTTCTAATAGAATAGAGATTGTTTTCACGTCATCTGACAGTGTTAAAAGTATTGATGTACGCAACTATTGGAAGCCCCTCGATGATGTCACATTCGTGCGTACCCGTATAGGTTTCACTGTTCATTCATCTGAAAATATTACAGCTTTGGTTAAAATGAAATGAGGTTGAAATACTTTAGGACTTAATACATATAGCTCATGGGATAATCTACAATATTTACACTGAAACATGTGGTTTACCATATAATAGGGTATACAGGAGTATGCTAATAACTAACAACGTGGATAAGTTTACTTCTCTCTGGCATGAGAGAATGCGTGCTATTGAACCTGAATATGCAGAAGAATGGATTAGTGCTGCAAGAGGTATTTATACTTACATCATTTCAGAGGGAGTTGAATCTCTGAAGAAATATATAGAACTTGCTCAATTTATGCAGAATCCTATGTCCCCTGATTAGATGAATTAATATATTTAAAATAAAACTTATATTTTTTTATGTATTTAAATAATGCGCTTTTCAATGAAAATTATATGTTTTAAAAACGAAAACTTATTTTATTTCCAATATGTTAGCTTTATTAGTTAATTTGTTAATTTTGTTAATGATAGCAGTTTATTCGTACGTCCGTTGTGTGTTAAGTATGTTATTTTCATATTTTAGCTTTACTGAGGATAAAACTTTGTTATGTTTGCAGTTACCCTTTAGGAAATATGATAGTTAGTAAGATTATGATAATTTTTTTAAATATTACTATGTTAATGTAAAAAAAATTGTTACGTTAGCATGTATTCGTTGGTCAGTATGATAATTAGGTGATTTTATGATAATTTTTTTGTTAAATATTACCATTTTAATGTAAAATTAACATTGATATTTTAGAGATATGCTTGATAAAGTGTGAATAGGTTATGTTGCGTATGCTATGTTTGTTACTTTACTGTTGTTAAGTATGGAACTTTGTTAATGTTAGCTGTTTATTCGTGCGTAACCTAAGTTTGGTTTGTTGTTGTAGATTATATTCTAAGTTCAGATGATGCTATGTTAGCTTTATTAATGTGAATACGTTGTTACGTTAGCATATATTCATTGGTCAGTATATAAGGAACTTATATTTATGTTAAGTTTAGCCAAAATGATACTCGAAATGTGATTTGATTCAATATATCAACAGACCAATACATCAATAAGTCAATAGATCAACATATCATGAATGGGTGAGAGGGGATGGAAAGGCGGCTTGATTTACTGATTTACTGATTTACTGCTTTAGGGTGTGTAAAAACGCAAATTTGTTTAAGTTATAAACATAAAAAATTTAAAAAATTAGTAAAAATATATATTTTTAAACAGAATAAAATAAAAGTTTGTGTTATGTTATACAAAATATGATTTGAATCAATAGATCAATAGATCAATAGATCATGGATTGGTGGGAGGAGTAGGGTTGGTGGCTTGATTTACTGATTTACTAATTTACTGCTTTAGGGTGTGTAAAAATGCAATTTTTTTAAGTTATAAACATGAAAAGAATAAAAATTTTTAGTAAAAACAAAAAGTTTTAAGCAAATAAAAAAAAATAAAATAAAAAAATGATAAATAATATAAAAATTTGAAAATAAATTAAAAATTTTAAAAAAATGTAAAAAAAAATTAAGTTAAAAATAATATATATATTAAACTCAAAGTTTAAATGTAAAATGAAACTTGTAAAATAAAAATAGCAAACAATATAAGCATATTTCAACTTAGGAAAAGCTAAACATTAGTTGACGTTTATAAAAAGAAAACGAGATTTGAAAATAGAAATGTAAGAAAACGGCTTATCTTTGTAAGATGCATCCGTTCTTTTCCTCCAGTTCTACTTATCCTTCCTCTTCTGTGAGTTCTCCAAATTTCATCTTTCTACGGTCATTTCCTAGGTTTTGGGGCTCAGCGCCATTACCCTGGGAGCGTAGCAACATGTAAGCATATGAGCATAGCATCACTTTACCTCTTCTGTATCGAGGGTACATTATAAGAAGGGTGTATACCAAGTTTCATCATTCTACGATCATTTCCTACTTGGAGGGGGCAGCACCCCCTCTGGGGGATGAACACCAAATAACCTCGGCTGCACCGAGGATACATTATAAGAAATGTGTATACCATGTTTCATCCTTCTATGATCATTTTCAAGGTATAGGGGCTCAGCCCCAACACCATATGGGCAAAGCGACACTCTACTTTGGCTGTACCGAGGATACATTATAGAAAGGGTGCATAACACATTTCATCGTTCTACGGTCATTTCCTACTTGGAAAGGGTAGCACCCTCCTCTGGGGGGGTGTACGGCCACTTAACCTAGGCTGCACCGACGAGGTGAATATGCAGAAGAATGAGGTTACCTTATAAGAAGGGTGTATGCCAAGTTTCATCCTTCTACGTCAATATCCAGGGCTTTGGGGCCAGCACCCCCCTCCGGGGGGTTGCACGGCCAAGTAACCTCGTCTACGACGAGGTTACGTCACCCTTTTATTGGGTGTCAAGTTTGAAGGAGATACCATGTTGTAAATCCATCGTTACTGGGTATGGTCTGGTGTGGTGCTGTGCGGTGCGAGACCACTGCAGTGTCGGGCCAAGGTGGTGTCAACGCTTTGAACAGCAATTATACATACATAATTAAAAAATAATAAAACAAATTTTTAAAAAAATAAATAAATAACCTAGGCAATGATACCTTAAATATACCGATCCACCCCATGTGCATAAACGAGAGGTACTTACACTCGCGTAGTATTTGACTGGATATATACACACAGAAAAGGTACGACGAAGTTGTTCTCTCAATACTGAAGGGTGAATACTATTGATGAAAGGAAGGACTTCTTGGGAATTGGTGTTGTGGGGTAGGGCTGCAGATCCAGATGCTATTGTGTAGTAGGGGATGGGGTAATATGTGATAGTATTCTGTAAGCTCCATAAAAATTCACCCTGCAGTACAATACACTATAGAAGAACCGTCCAACGAAACACTACCATTTTAAGATACACAAGTCACCTGCAAAAACAATCCAATATTACAATACAGTATATATAGAAAACCCACGTTCTCCCCGAATTACATACATACATTGGCTATCAAACCACATTACACACACAAAACTTGCCGTATTATCATCGTTATACCTCCGAGCTTTCCGAATTTGTTCACCACCATTATTGCAAAACGAAACACAATACATACACAGAACTTTCGCATCATTGTTATATCCTGAATATTTCATAACAAAAGCATATAGAAAAGCTAAAAAAAGATACTACAACATGGAACCCCCTATAAAACAACCTAGTACATATTTACCCATACCAAATATGCCGCTACAAAATATAAAGCAATTTATACCAAAAAACATTACCCTAATACCCTCCAACAACATCAGCCTAAAAAACACATTTCGACCCCCTAAATTTAATTCAAATACCTCACAGAGTTGTGTGCACCAGATCCACGTGCACAAGTGCAATATATATGTAGGAGAAACCTCAAATTATGTTCGGCACCAATTATCAACACACAATAGATCTACGTAACGACAGTATAAATTCAGCGTTAACGCAACATCGAAGATTGGCTGATCATCATATCAACATCAACAAAATGCAACCTATCAGATACATCAATCACACCAATCACAGAAAAGTTCTCGAATCATTTTGTATACATAATGTAGAAAACTACAACAAGCAACCTGGAGAGATAAGGATCGACCAAATACAAAACGAATATTTAAAAACATCCAAATATTTCAATAGATCGATTACAAAAATTAACAACCAACTGGAACATCAATGAAGAGCATTTCAAAAAAGTAAAAATAATTCTTGTTTGGCCCGATGAGGTCTCGCGATCGTTCGAGATGAAAGCTTGCCTTTTTTAACATATAGTTTAATTTATTTGTTATTTGCTATGTGTAAGTGTTTTATTAAATGTCTAATTAAAAGAATTTCTTAAAAACTGCTATTTTACTTACAGAATCCAGTAAATATATATAATATATATATATA